>WBMY01002130.1:303175-460780 GCA_013397315.1 Donacobius atricapilla | reverse complement strand
TTTTAATCAGAGCAGTACTTCAGGAAAGAGCTTACATGTAAAAGCAAGTACATCCATTGCACTTATAAATGTATGTAACAAATGAACAAGTCTTACTCATCTGCTGGACTTGGCACTTGCAAAATGCCATCTAGGAAACTTAATACAGCATCAATTCAATGAAAGTGTGCCTGTTCCTGGGACTCCAAACCTTCTGAGCAGCGCCTGTCATGACTGTGACATGAGATGTGGTCTTACACATGTGCAGGGATGAGCTCCAGTACTCAAAGAATCTAGAACAGACCCATCTATTGCAGAAATTCACAATGAGATCCATTTGGTAAACCCAGTTTGCAGAAGTCTATCCTAGGATTAAATTACTCATTTTTACAGTGAGGGTGGTTAATAGGTAGATCAATTGTCAGAGGAAATACAGCAGCTTTTCCAGTGCTGAGAGTCTCTAAATCAAAACTAAGTGCCGAGAAAATTATACAGCCATAAGAACTAGAATCAGCAAAATGTTTTCCACATGAAATTAAAATGCCTGTTTTACATATAGTAGATACAGCAGTCCTCTATGGATTTAAAACATACAAATATTTCAGAGGAATCCATCTGCTGGCCCTTATTCAGCGGAGGGGATATTGGAACTACACATTTCAACATTTGAATGGCCTGTGTAGAGATTTAATTTGCCTCAGCTAATGTGCTGCTTTTGCTTAATCCAAAGCAGCCATTCTGCTGGCCCTGGCCCAGACAAACTGCAAGGTACTTAGAAAACCTGCTCCCCTGGTGTTCAGTTGGGTTTCAGAGTCCAGTTTCCTAAAGCCTTTTAAAAATATGATGGCTAAATTAACTTGCTGCCTAAAATGGAGGAAAATAATGGAATAAATACTTCCAAATAAACAGCCCACATCCCCAGCTTCTGATCTCTCTCACACTTTTTTCCTTTGCCATTCAAACAAAAATTAGAATCTGGCCTGATAGGTCTTCAGGAAAAAAAACCCAGCAGTAGAGAATTCCTGAAAACAAGAAAGGACATCCCTGCTTGTTAATATTATTTCTCATCTCTATCAGCGTACTTCAAAGGCAGCTTGATCTTTTTCACTCACCCTTTGGCCATCTAACTGCTATGAATTGTTACAAATTGTTTCAGCAAGCCAGGTCTTCTAGATGGCTGCGTGTTGCCAAACATATTTAAAGAAACTGCAGCATATTCTGGAAGGTACTGGGCACAAATAAAGGCAGTGGAAGGTCTGTGTTCAACTCCCTGGTTTGGAAACCTGTTGGTGCACAAACTTGCAATCAGCTCCCTCTAAGTTTTCATTCAGACTGAAATCTGTCCAAAGTCAATCACGCAGAAGAATATTTGGCGTAAGCAAAGGGCTTTCTGTCCACCTGTGAGGATCTCATTGCGCACAGAAATGAATTAAAAAGCAGCTACCAATGCATTAACTAGCAATAAAATTAAAACTGAGGAGAGAAAACAAAGCCGGGCTATCTAATTATGTCAATGCTTCCTCATGATCAGGTCCTGAAATGAAAATTACTCCTGAATTACATGTCTCTGCCTTGCTGCACCACAGCAAAATTAGGATCTGAATGATCCTGAGCTCAGCATCTCCCCAGAATTTCAGATAGTTTAGCACTCATTAGGGTGGTAGGTTAAGAAAACCTTTCTGTGGCAGGGGAAGATCCATGAATGCAGTCATCACTTCCTGACACTGCAGGTAAAAGGACTCTTCCAGTAAAACATTTTTCATCTTCATCTGGCTACTTATTCTGGTCCCAGCTGTGCTATTGCATCTGCTGTAATAAAAAGTGAATTGATTGGAGGAAGATTTTTATTCCATAGTGATGTATTTCAGCTCTAGTCTTGAACATCAGTATTTAAAGTGGTACCTAACTGTAGCCCTGATGTTCTTTTTATGACAGCACAGCTACCACCCATCAGCTGCCTGCAGGTACCTTAACATACCCCTAGGGCCTTATAAAAGGCAATTCTTTCATGGAGGTTGCTTATACTTTTAAGAATTTAACTGTACTATAATAAGTGCAAATGTTTATTTGATGTTGATCAACTGATAATAACATGAAAGTAAGACATAGTGTCACAACAACTAAACTTAGTCACAATAAACTTTCCTTCATGTTCCACTTTTGACCATTGTCAAGAACAGGATACTGAGCTGGAGGTGCCTTTGGTTTGAACAGTTTGGATATGGAGTAGCTAAAAAACAGGCACTTACCCTAACAAAGGAAGGAACTTAGAAGACCATTTGTGAAAGGGAATATTAGCTAGGAAAGGGGAGAAAGCAAACATAAATTATTGTAAAGTTGCTAACTGTGCATCTGCTGATCCATCTTATCATCGGCAGTTTTCTCTGCTGCAGATCAGCTCTGGGCTAGAGATCTCACTTGTGATGCTTCTGCAGACAGACTGCACTACTCTCTCTCTTCATCCTGCTGGCCAGGGCAGGGGGTTTGCTCTGTGCAAACAGATGGGTTAGAGATTTACTGGGCTTCAGTGAGACTGCTATTGCTGTTCTCTAACAGTATCTGTTAAAGAAGCATTAAGGCAAATGTCTTGTGTTCTAGAGAGGAAAATGGGGAAGACAGTCATTTAACACTCGTTAAGAAAAATTCTCTCCCCTCCATGCTGCAGCTCTCTCTATATTCTAAGTGCTAAACCTAGCACAAAAATCCTAAGAAAGTGTTTTGGCCTCAATGGGAACTTCAACGCCCTACATACAAAGTCGGTCTATAATTTGAAACTCAGCTTTGGAATGTGTCAAGCCTACTCTCTCCAACTCTCTCTCCTCTTCTCTTTCTGAGGTCTCACCACTTCAAATATTTGGCTTAAATGGTCAAGGCACTCATTTCACAAATATTAGATTTATCCTACACAGGATCAGTGTGGAAATACAGAGTCTATATGATACAGTTATACAAAGTAGTGGTCCAAGTTAGCAAGAGAATTTTTCCCATATTTTTTGACGGTTAACCATAGTGGGTGTTCAAAGCCTCAAATTTGGGCTTTCAGGTGCTTCCACTTTTTGCATATTCAGATGCTCTTGGATTATCAAGGTTGATAAGTCTGGCTGAGATACTCAACCTGGCTCTATCCTTTTATGTTTAAATTCATTCCTCATCATTCTAAAAATCCGCTAACATTCATCTAAGGAGAAGAAAAAATAAAATCAGCCTCTATCCACTTAGGGGAGAAAAAATCCTTTCTATCAGCTAAAATGACTACACTATCTGGGCATTTGTCACCATCACAGTACACTTTGGGGATCCAGAAAATATTGTTTCCCCCTTTATTTCTTATTAGATCAGCTTTCAAAGGATTTGTATTAAAAAACCAAGAGGAATTGTTGGTGCTAGGGGCTGTGTACATGCAAACTGTCATCATGGGGAATGTACGGGTTAAGTATACCCCAAAAAAACAGCTGGAGACCATTTCAGATCTTTCATAATCGGGACATTGAGGTGGAACAAATTCACCCTTCATCCCTGCCAGTGAAACAGCAGCATCCATGGATTCCGGGCAACTTCAGTTTGAAAATTGCTTTTTAACTAATTTGTATTCTCAAGCTAAGTAGGTGTATTTTTTTAAAACTTATTTGTATTTAAAAATGAGAGAGGGAAATGGAGAATTACAGGTTATATGTTATGTATTAGATTTAGAAATTTTATAATCAGAGTCAGCAATTATCAAAAGCCCAGAAAACCTGCTTTTCTTAGTCAGAAATCAACTCAGTACATAACTCCCTTGCTATACCTGTCTCTCCTATATTCTGCCATAAAAACTGTTGGTATTTCTTATGTAGCGACAAGTAGAATGTCAATCTAATTCTTACTCTAGCTTTAAAAAGTCTTGTGTTTTATTAAAACCTTTGCTGACAGCTCTCTGGCTGAAAGCTCCTTTTTTGGTACACTGAAGTCTCATAAAGACACTGGCATTTCAGAGGAAATTTAACTTGCTGGGGGTGCATTTCACCTTTCTGTTATTTCATTTCATCCTCTCCTTACTGAGTTCCATCTGCCATACTCTCCTCACTGTGGACATCTTTTATTCCATTTTTCATCCACACACTCTTCATCATATGATTTTGCTTTTGCTTAGCCAAAAAACCCAATTGCAATGACCCAACATCCCAGAAGTCAAGACATCAATATAAGTTTGGAATGAAAGCACTATTGACTGCCAGCACTTCTGTAATTCCTAGCAATCAACTCCAATCTCTTCTCTCTTAATGATAGATAGATAAAACATTTGACTTCACTTTTCCAATCTATACAGAGGCCTTCACCATCCTTTATAACACTCAAATTCAAGACAATTAGGACTTGATGAAATCCTATCATCTCTCAGGTCTCTTAAGCCAACTAATGGTTTCTTGGAGAAGCCGAGTAATTTTACAACTTTTCCCACTACCTCCCTCTTTTCTGGTTCATGTGCATTTCTGGCTCCAAGCATGAGTTTAATTAAATGTACTTGACATCCAAAATAATTGAGGAGATGATTCTAGACCTTTAAAGTAGAAGCTTTATGTTTTTATTAGCAATTTGGCTTGGAAAAAAACCAACATACTTATATGTACTTATATAAAATACTTAAATGTATTTTATATATACATTCATATTTGCATTTATATTTGTATCTTTACTTTCTTATATACTGTATACATGTGGATACATATATATATATATACATATATATATATATATATATATACACACATGTAATATGAATTCACAAGTCTTCACTTTGTCTTGATTCACATCTCTACACTGGCTCCGTGCATCCAAACTAATTCCCCCAAGAAAAGAGCTGAATGGAAAGTCTGACCCAAATATGTTCGATACCTACCACCATATGCCTTGAACCCTGTGGAGTCACACCACAAATACCTAACATACATTCACCTTCAAAAGTGTTGATTTCCCACACTCTCAGGACATATGCTTCATAAAAGACTGAGTCCCTAAACAGCCAGCTCCCTACAGACTTTTTACTCTGCATCTGTGACAGGCCAGCCTTATATCCTCAGCCTTCCTCACTTTCCTGTTTTAATTTGTTTCTACTTTTCAGTCATCCTACATTTTAGCAACATCTTTAATTGACAGCGTTAATATTTTCTCTCTTTACACTATTATTTCTATAATTCTTTTACCGTTGTCTTCCATGTTAATGTTTGCACCTTATATTCAACACCAGTATAAGAGTGGTATGAGCTGAGATCCTCAGGTAATAGCCTTATGTGATGCTTACACTGGGATGCAAAGGATCTGTTTCTTCACCATAACAAATTTTCATATCGTAAACCAGGAGCAATATTTGCTCATGATCTTCAAAACATTTGACAATGGCCATCAATGGCTGCTGATGGTCTTGCCCAGGCTGAGGGGCAAAATCTGCTTAGATAAGAGACTCCGACATCTGATCTGTTCATAACTGTGCTGGAAGTGTTGGCATAGGAGGGGAAAACTGGACACAGGCAGTCTCTGAGGTCTCACATAGATAGTGAACATGAGGGCCCCGATTCTTTTGGCTCAAATGGCAAGAGAACAATTTTGAGGAGACAGAAAGGAGCTTCACAAAAATGTGATCTTATTTCTGTTGCATGCAAATGAAGAGAGAAAGACTGGATTTTGGCTGGCAAGTTGTGCCCACACAAGAAGTGAACTTCTTCCCTGTTAATTCCAGAACATGTTTTGGTAAGAAAAGCTCAAAGAGCCTAGCTGTTTTGTGTGTTTTTCTTGTAAAATATCAGCTCTGCTCCCAAGAGCTCCCCATTGCCCAAATGTGGTCATGTAGGGCTAGGCCAGCAGAAAGGAAGGAGTGGTGTGTGGCTATTTTTAGTGATCAAATCATAGGCTGTCAGTCTGCCGGGTTGAGGAATCCACCTAGATATCAGAGGAGCAAAATTATCGGACACGAGAGATGTCAGTTTGCAGTCAGGTTCCATTTATAAATTGTTCATAAAGAGCTGACAAATGACTGAGCAAGGTTTTAGTAAGTGATTGTACTTCAGTAATAAGGTTAAGAAATTATGACATGGAAGCATTAGTAACAAATACTAATTGAATTTCTAATACGCTCCTAACAATGCATATTATAAATGGCATAGACTTATAGAGAATCAGCATTAAATTACACCTCTTAAACTGCATGTAGCTCCTCACTCTTCCACTAACTTCATTGATGGTACTGTTTTGTCCTATTAGGAAAACACAGCAAGGTAAGAGAAAGGTTGAAAAGATTCCTTTGTCTGTCCTGTACTGTAAAGGTTAAAAGGTTTCTGGCTGATGTACACCTTGAGGCACATTGCTTTTCCAATAGCAATAATCTCAAAGGCAAAGTGTGGTCCAACAGCCAAAGGTGCCCTCTCAGCCACTGGAAACCTAGCTCAAATTTCCTCCTCCACTACAGAACACCTGTAAGATCAAGAAGGCTGTGATCTTTCTGTAACACCTAAGATACCATTTCTCCAAGAGGAATTTGCACCAACATTTTGAACTGGGGACCAAAGCAAGGACCTTGCTTGGATACAGAAAAGAAAGCACCCCTGGATAAAAATTTTTAAAATCTTCGTTTCAGGGGAAACTGTGTTGCTGTTCTTGTTTCAATAAGAATAATCATGACATACTGAAACCAACATTATATTTCTTTTATCTTTGTTAAGAAATTGGAGAAATGTAGGAGGAAAAAGTGAAAGAAAGTTCAGGCTCAGTTTCCAGCATGTCAGAGGACTGTGTGATGATTCTTCAAATGAAAGGTCAGTTGACGCCAGCCTGGGTGGGAACTATAGACAAGTCTGTTGTCTAAAACAATTACGCATTGCCTCTAGCTGTGCACTGGATCTGGATTAGCTATTTGTTCTTTTCCATCTCAGGTTACTGTGATGTTATAGAGAGTCCTGAGACAAAACTGTGAAGAACTTGATGCAAAGCCAAATTGCTCTGGGGTAAAAAAATCACCTTTTCCTTTGACGCAAAACAGATGTCTCAGAGAAGACCAGAAAGGATGAAAAGAACATCAGTAATTGTGACTTTGCAAAGGAAAGCTCCAAGGCCAGCTGACTTAATTATGCTAATCACCCTATCAATCTTAATGGAAGAGAGATTGTAATCCTAAGAATACAGTCAGTGAGGCACCAAGAAAATCCCCAGTTTTCTTGCCTTTACTAAGTCCACTGATCAGATGGCATCATTATTAAAGTATCACCTTGCTTCAGATCCATTCAAATGCCCAGGTGGAGATGGCTGGCACTGACTGCCACAGGAGATAATGAGGCAGCTCCTAAAGCTTGTTATGCAAAAAATCTCACAGAAGAGAACAAAGCCATAGACAAACTTCTGTTAAACCTTAAAAAGGTTGTGAAAAAAACCACCCCTCTCTTTTATATTCTGCCCCTTTCTGGCTCCCTTGTTAAGTTCTTCACACTTTAGTGTGTTATTGGGTAGTAATATAATTCAGACCATCGAAAGAATATGAAACCTGAGCCTCTTGAGGAATGGTGCTTTAACTCATTTCAAACCAAGAGCTGTTATTAATAATGGAGGTGATTTTTTATCCAAAGAGGCACACATATATCTCCGTTCTCTGTAAGTTCTAAATGAGGGGAATACCTGTGAGCATGGAGGGGTTAAAGGCTGCTATTACTGCCTGGTAATGAAGAAGGAATGGGAATCTGATTTGACACATAATCAGGCTTGTTCCTGCTATCTCAGAGAGTTATACTGTGGCCCACATATATAATTCTCCAAAAGGATCACCAAAGTTTACTAAAAATGCTTACATAGGACCATACCTGCCCATATACACAACAAGGGAAGAATCTCCTCCACTCTTTGAAAAGTATATTTCCATCTCAGTTCTCTTCTTCAGCTGCCTGATGAATGCAGATGGTGCATGAAGTTTTGGCTCCCACCTAATTTGTTCCTTTATCTCTCACCTTTCAGAAAAAACCCTACCACTTCTCGTCAGCTCTAATTTGGTCATGTTACAGACTACAGCACAAATTTAGCAAAAATTGAGTTGTGTTTATAGCTTTATAGTCTGTTTTACAGAATCACAGAATATGCTGAGTTGGAAGGGACCCACAAGGACAAGTCCAAGTCCTTCGTGAAGACGTACAAGTCAGTTAAAATGGAAGGTCACCAGAGACTATGTGGATGAAGGGATAAATGATAGAACAGGCGTATTCGCTCAAGTTGTTTCAGATTTGATGTTGAGCAGAAGCTCCCCAGATGTTTTTTCCCCTGGAAATCATTCTCCCAGACCTGTTTTTTGATTATGTCTGTCTTTCCCAAAACAAAATCATCCAACAGCTTTAATTTGAAACTCGAGCATCTCCAAAATTCCACTCACACCTGGGTGGGTGACATTTAAGCCAAAGAGCTGGAGTATGTATAGGAAGATTTCAAGTTTAGAAAATGTATCTCCATTTCCTACCATAATGGTGATAATATCATGTGAACTGTTCCTGAATAAAAATAATGAAAATTTAATATGAAGTCTTCCGATCACTTAGCAGCCTTCTCTTTGCTCCACCTAGATGAATCAGTTTTGTGCTAATTTAAAACTAAGATAAACATCTTGGGGTTTTTAACAACTATGTTCATTATTTATGTCTCATAAACTCTACTGGGTACATTCTAATTTTAATAGGGAATGACAGTGCTTTCAAAAAGTGATTTCTAAACAAAGATAAATTTCAAAATGATTTAAATTTTTATTTTAAAAACAGTAAAAATATGAATGAGAAAAAAAACTAACATGGCCTGAAACTGTTCTAAATCCTGCATATATTAATGAATCGTTTTGATTGTCTTGAAATGGATCATATTGAGTATTCAGTTCTTAAAAGAAATAAATGGTGATGGATGGTATTTCAGAAAGGCATGTTTTCTGCACCTTAAATCCAGAGATTAAATAAATATTTTATTTTAAATTGTGCATTATTGCATGGATCTCAGGAGAAGATGTAAATCATAGACACATACTTGGTTTTACTTTCAGTGGTTTATACTACTTCTTAACTTTTTAAAGTAGATATTAAATTTGGAACCGCTTGACACAGTCCAATCGGATCATCCTACCCTGTTGTGTGGGATGTGTCAGAGAAGTAGGCAGCAATCTCCATTACAGGAAAAACTCTTTCCTCATTGCTAATGCTGATGTAACAGCTTGAAGGCTGATATCAGGTTACTTGATCTAAGGTACACAGAAAGCACAATGATTTCATGAAATTGTTCAGTGTTTCAATAAATCCAGCCGTGCCTTTCAGATTAGATGGTAATCTAACATCCTGAGAGCTACAGACACTTCTATGCTGTTTTAAGTAATATATAAATCTTCTATTCATTCTTAGCTGGTTTGGTTTTTTTTGGTAGTAGATCAATTGCTATTATTGCAATATGTGACACCTTACATATGTCACAAGACAGTGTAGCAAAAAGAGAGCACCTAAATTCTACGTTTGTGAGGCAGGGCACTTAAATCTCCACTTCCAAACATCCTCTTTGATTCATTGAAGACTGGATGGAGAAACCAATGTAGTTATTGGAGTTTATTATGCATAAATGAAGAACATTTTTATTAAAAAAAACAAGGCATTTACACCCCACTCTAATATTGCTCTGGCTTTAACAATTTTATAAAATTTAGTGTTCATCAGGCGCAGCATTACCTGCTGGGCAAAGGAGGGGATTGTCCCGCTCTGCTCTGCCCTGGGGCAGCCTCACCTCCTGGGCTGGGGGCAGGTTTGGAGGACACAATATAGAAAAGACATTAAACTATTAGAGAGGATCTGAGGGAGGGCCACGAGGATGGTGAAGGGCCTAGAGGGGAGGTGTGTGAGGAGTGGCTGAGGTCACTTGGTCTGTCCAGCCTGGAGAAGAAGAGATTGAGGGGAGACCTCACTGCAGGTACAGCTTCCTTGTGAGGGGGCGAGCAGGGGCAGACACTGCTCTCTGCTCTGCGGTGGCAGTGACAGGAGCCCAGGGAATGGCCTGCATCGGGGGAGGTTTAGGTTGGACATGAGAAAAAGATTCTTCACCAGAGGGTCACTGGGCATTGGATGAGGCTCCCCAGGGCAGTGGGCACAGACCAGCCTGACAGAGTACAAGGAGGGTTTGGACAACGCTCTCAGGGACAGGGTGTGACTCCTGGGGATGGGCCTGTGCAGGGCCAGGAGCTGGACTCAGTGATCCTTGTGCGGCCCTTCCAACCCACCATATTCCATGGTTCTGTGATTCTATGAGTAGAGGGGGATAGGCAGGGAGAGGAGACATTTGAGCTGCCCTAATTCCCAGGAACCAAGGCCCTCGTGCTGCCCAGGAGGAGAAGCTTCTGGGCTCAGCCTGTAAACCAGCTTGGGACTCAACTGTATTTTACCCAACCAGGCTTGTAAGACCACGGCTACCGAGCTCTGCAGTGGCCCTGTGCAAGGCACTGGGAGGGCAGGAGGGCAGCAGAGCAGGGAATTTCTGACGCCTCAGGTTCCAGGGGCTGGGTGCAGGTGGAGTTTTCCAGGTGGGGTCCACAGAGGTGTCTCTCTCTGCACTGTATAGGAAAGACTAGTAGGGGAAACTGAAGTCAGTGAAGCTGAGGGTGCAGAGATCGTTTGGAATAGTTTTAACAATATCAGCTGAATAAAGAGACTGGATGCACCCTTGAAAGAAGTGTTAAAACTCTTCAACATTCATATGTGCCAGCAAGTAAAATAGATATTAAAACAACATTTATTAAATCTTGGCTTTCAAGTCTTAAGAATGGCATGTCCTGAACATGCCTGTCCTCTTTGGAGCCTTTTCATCTGGCCACCTGAACATAAAGCATGACGAAGAAAAACTTTGCTGTGATTCAGCACACTTTTGAGCAACAAAGAAATACACTTTGTTCTCATCCATTGAGTACTCTGAGCCTAGTTAAGTTACAGCTGCAGCACACATAGTCCTATACAGGATATATAGAGAGCAGAAACATCTTTGTTTCCTGTGGTGCAATTGCAATGAGTTCAAGGAATATTTTACTTAAAAAGGAAGAATATTTTCAGAAGGCAACACCTCTAAGAGAGCACTCTCAGCAGAATCCACTTTTCATGTATAGCTGTAAGCTGTGCTGATGTGCTGACCCACACACCCTCATAAATTTAGACTATATGGAAGGCACCGAATGTAATTATCTGAAGCAGCTAGAACATTTATTATGATAATTAAAGTCAATTACTTCTATGACAGGATCAAAAAATAAACTCCACTTTTAACACTTCCCTCATTTTCCTATCTCTTGCACAATATAATATTGCCACAGTAATTACTGTATCTTACCATCCTCCTAGCATATTCCAAAGGCTTGGACATCTTAATTCACTTGGCTAGTCTCCTTCCACATGACTGCTTCACTTAGCAGCCGTAGATAGATATCTTCCTTAAAATGCTAATAGCAATCCTGACTTGGTTTGCTTTAAAAAATGAGCAGTTTATTGTTGTCAGAACACCTCTGGATAATGAAGGATGTGGTTTGAATTATTGCTAGGAAATTATTAGCTCATAGGCAATGCTAGACACATCCTAATGAAATGGGATGTCATTATTACTATGGGAACAATATGAGACTAAGAATATCCTATACCATCCATTTCTGTATAAATGTCTGCTCTGTTTGGAGATGAAGCTGAATAACTGTCTACTAAAATAATCACAAACTACTTTTCCTCTTGGGATTATATTCAGGGCCCAATTAACATATTAACCAACTTACTGACAGTGTTTAGAAAGTTTGATTTTCAAACTCTTTCTGAAATATACTTCAGTTTTAAGGCTGAGAATGCTCCATTTAAGTCAAACAAGGTCCCTTAGGGAAATAGAATGATGCAATTTGTTACCAGCTATCCTGCTCAACATCAGCTGTCTGATTCTCTATTTTTTTCTTGGCTCCACTTTGCAGTAGAAACAGTAGTTATCTCTATCACAACAAAGCCTCCCCCAGGCCTCATGTCCAAGGTCACAAATATTTAGTGCTGAGGGCTGAACTTACACTTTCTGAGAAAAATTCCCTCTCCAATATTTCATGTAGTTTAGCCAAANTAAACACCCCCCCCCCACACACACACACGCAAAAAAAACCCCAAAACAACAGACAAACCTCTGTACCTCAGTACAATGAAGTTTGATCAGTGTCAGCTGGTTGCTGCTTTTCACAATTGGTGTAGTCTTCTACCGTGAGGGGCATCTCCCAAAAAGCTTTACAAAAAACCCTTGATGGACTCAAAGATTCAGCAGCACCTGAAAAAACAGAGAGAGAAGGATTGACTGTATTGATATCTCAGAGTCTTATGTTAAAAGATAAATGGACATAAAGGGCTGCATTGCCGTTATAGAATGATCCATCCTCCAGGGGTGTAAATCACATCGTGACAGTGATGTGGACAGAGAGTGACCAGAAGCTGGAGATACCCGTGGGGAGCTGAGCTCTCTGTCATATTCTTACTGGAGGCTCACACTGGGGCAGTCAACAGGCCCGCCAAGCACCTGGGCTGTGAGAGACGGGTCTGTAGCTAGGGTTTGATTGCCAGCAATTTAATGCCAGCCCTGGGAGCACTGGATCACTGGTGGAAAGGAAGGTGTGCTTTTCTATTAGCTCAGCACAGGAAGGAGAGGATGCACAGCATGCCTTGTTATAGATGCACTTTATTGGGGCATAGGAATGCAAGTCTTGCAGAGGGCTGTGGTGATGGGAGGCTGGAGAAGGAAGCCTCAGCTTTCTGCCCCAGCCATGCCACAGGCCATGAACAAGAACTGGAACTGAGATGGATTTATTGAGCGTGTGGGTAATGTGAACATGTGGAAATTTTTTCCCCCTCAGGCTGTGCTTCAAAAAATACATGTGTAAAATAGTATTGAGGAGAGCTGGGATCCAGCAATATGCAATTGCTGTAAGGCCCCATGATTTGCCTGCCTGTTACAAAATAAAACTTGGAGTCTTGGGGTCTTCATGTTCCTGAGCTAATATCCAAAGCTAATTAGCAGGTCCTGCTACAGGTTAGTCTATAGCATTGCAGATGTCTTAATTTTCTCCACCTAGTGGGCCATTTCAAAGACAGGAATGAACACAGTGTGATGAATAGTGACCCTTAAAATTCTCTGTGATCCAGGCCATGTGCCATTCTATGAGTATCCATGAAAGCTAAGCTGAAGATAAAAATAATTGGGTAAAAGCCAGTGTGAAGTGCAGTAATTGACATTAGATGATGTAAGTTTCTTTTCTCCCCTGGACCAGTTTTATTCTTGCCCATAACCTGATAGTCTTTTGGCCCCATTATATTCCGTACTAGAGTGTCTTAATTTGAATCTGTTCTTCCCTGAAAATACCCAGCCTTCCTTAGGAAGAACTTCTTGGTGAATTAAGCTATTCTTTGCTTACAAATCAATCATTTAAAAAAATAATAGGACATTAACTAAATGTGTCTATGCCTCTATTAGTAAGCTGAGTGTGTTGAAAAAAAGTGTTCAAACTCTAATTAATGAATTTAATCATTTCCTTAGAAAATGTGAGAAAGAATGAAAATAGATCACTAGAAAAGTGTGTGTGAAAGTAAATATTTAGCCTGGTAAAGTTTCCTGAGGTAACTCAAGAGCTTAAAGACCAAAAAAGTCATAAAATGGACTTACCTTCAATTACAGCATTGTTTTTGTTGCTGTTGCTTTTACTACTACAAAGCTGTGTTATCAAAATGAACCCATACAAGAAAAGATACAGCTAGAAAATGTTACTTATTTCATAATTGTAAACTTGCAAAACCTTAGGAACAAACCCAGGTTTGGCTCCCAGCTTTCAAATATTTTCAGACATGGGAAAGCAATGAAAACCATTCTATACTGACACATTTCCTATATTTTATGCTGTTCATGGGAACCATGAACTCAGGTTCAACACTTCCAGTCAGCTATGACTACAAGGCAACCACTCTAAGACCTATACTGATCTTTGTGGGAAATTCTCCTTCATATTTGTATGTTTCATTCCAAGGAAAGTGAAAAATTAAGCAAATTAATGATGATAAACAATCAAAACAAAACACAAACAACTTAAATCCCTACACAAAGTAGTCCCTTGCTGCACAGCAACAAGATAAAAATTTGATAAAAATTAAAAATTTCCATCTCTCCAAGGAGATGGAAAATCTGAGTTTTTCATCCTCAGTCACCGAGTAACCTTGACTTATTTCCTGATTTCAGTGAGCTGAGTCAAAGAGAATGTACCAACTGGCCAGTATCTGCATTTTAAATAGACTTCTAGGTGACAGGATTATGGAGACATGAGTAAGGGAAGTTTTTTAAGCTACTGTGGTAGTTTAACACCAGCAGGAAATTAAACTCATTAATACCTGGTCAAAATGCAGTTATTAGAAAAATTAGATCCTTCCAAAAGAATTCTGCAAGAGCACATCAAAGTCACAATTTACAGTAGCAGCTTGATGGAAAATGTATCATGAGCTCAGGGATTTGGCCAATAGCTTTGCTGACACTGTACCCCAACATAAAATGGCATCTGACACGTCCCAGTTCTTACTGCCTTTGGGCTCTCTTACAGGCCCATATCAGGAGTTTTAAATGAAGCCTGTCCCTGATGTTATTGTGAAGATCCATAATGAGATCATGCAACAACGGTAGAATCCTAATGGATTTTAAGGATACTTCAGCCCCTCTCTATTTACAGGGTCAGTACTTGAACTAAGACAGGTTAGTTTTGGCAAAAGAAATTAAATTTAGTGTAGAGGGCTGGCAGTAAGAGGACTTTGAATTGCATGAAAGCTTAACCCACATTCCTGGTGAGCTTAATCCTTGGACTTTGGAACTGTCTTGTCCCTCAGAATAGTAGTGGTTGGATTGCTTCAATAAAACAAAAAAGGAAAAACCCACTGAAGGTTGATCACTCAGACATCAGAAGTGGGAAGAGGAGACTGCAGATGGCTCTTGGTAACTTGCTGTGATTCTGGTCCTGTAAAAACAGGTTGTAATAACATCAGGAACCTACTTCTCTACTTAACTGTTTTTTGTCTCCACAGGCATTTTCAGATAGAGTGGTTCACTTTATTATTCCCTCCAGTGGAAGATAAACACTATGAAGGAAATCTAATTCAGATCTTTACATTTAATGATTCAGGTGGGAAGACATTTTCAGGTAGTGGGGAAAAACTGGTGTTTAGGGGACTTGTAATTAGGGGAACTGTTGTGTTCTGAAGGCTTTTATCCCTCTTAAAATAGTGTGCACCCTCAGTGCAAAGACAAACACTTCCCCTCAAACATTCATTTTGTCTGGATTGAGGGTCAAGCTGCTCTTCACTGAGGAACAAGGCTTGTGGGGCAACCTAAAATCTGATTAGTGAATTGTCTGAAGTGGCAAAAGATTTTTTTTTCTGGTCAGAAACTGAATGAATTAAGTCAGACTAAAAAGAAAGAACAGTTGAAAAAGAGGTAAAACTTCACCCACCAAAATTTAGCGGGGGGCAGGGGGCGGGGGGAGGAATCAAACTGCAGGGAAGGCAGGCAGGGAACATTCAATTAACTGGTTGGCATTTATGCAGGATCCTGGGATAAATGTCCTTTGCAGGCTCTCTGCCAGCAGTGTACAGGCTATTTCTCTTTGAAGGGCTTCAGGTTCACAGGGGCTGAGGGTTTAGTGGGGTTTTTTTACCATTTTCATGCAGTCAAATAATGATGACAGAAATGTCAAGAAACGAGATCAAATGTATGGAGGGTCACTACTGCTCTTCTACCAAAGTGCTTCTGGTGTTTGGCACCCAGACCAGCTCAACAACACATATCAGAGGTTAAAGAAAATAATAGCCTGAGCACTGTAGAAAATGATAAGAAACAAGTAGCAGGGCGGCAGATAGCACTGTCTGAACCCAGTGTTATTTCCAAAGGTTAGGAGAGAATGAGTATTTCTCCTTTTTTTAAATGTCAATTTAATCTGAAAGACACTGAACCTCAAATAACATTTCAAACTAATGTAGAACTTCTGAAAACAAAGCAATTGCTGATCAAGCACACAGGGATTTTATCTTGAACTGACTGTAAGTTTCAATATCCTCGTTGTGTTATAATGTAAATATCAGTAAAAAAAGGTGTTGGAAGGGAAAGGGGGAAAAGATTTGAGGACAGTTGCTGAGTCCTTAGCAATGGTGAGCTACAGGAACTGATGTACTGAGATTTAAAGAGAGATGAACTATTTTCTGTCTGAATATTTTGTGATCTTCCCTCACTAAACAGAGAGGTTGCTACAGTAAAAGCTTTGTGCTTTTTCATTAGAAATCAGACATTTTAAAGGTGAAAAGCCTTGCCCAAGGCTACACAGGAAATCAACAGTTCCTCTGAGGAATCCAAATGCAGGGCTTTAGTGCTGGATGTTTCTTCTAAATGTTCTTCTTACACCATAATCAGCAATCACATAACTTCTTAAATATCTTTAAACATACTCTGGACCTGGATTGAGACATGGTAATTTGCTTTCATCTTTCTATAGGAAACAGAAGATGAGGAGTTACAGGAATTTTTACTATTGGTTACTGCAGTCAGAGATGTTCAACTTAAACATTCCAAAAAAGTTTGGCCAAAGTACTGCTGTAATTCAGGGACAGGCCACACAGAGGGACTATGGAATTTCTCTCGGAAGATTTTTCACACAAGTGGACAAATATCTCTGCAAATATACCCAATTATTCCTGCTCTGGGAATGGAGATGTGGACAGGGTACAGCAACCGGTGGTTCCTTCAAGTAATAATAACAGCAATCTTTGAGCAGAGTTCAAAGTGCTCGTTCTCAGTTCATGTTCTAGATACCTATCCAGGGTTTAAAGGCTCTAGCTGAAAAGCATTCTTTGCAGAACCAGCATCTGATTAAGTGAATAATTTTTTTTAAGCTCAAAATCATTACAGTCAGGCTAACATTTAATAATTATGTCTGTCTGTAACTTAATTGCTGAAAATGTTTTGTCATCTCAGCACAAATTTAGTATCAAATCAACTGCTTCAAAAATAAATTGGCTGACACATAGAGTGTTACTGCTCTGGTAGGTTCATGCTTATTTTGGGTATGATCTACGAATTAATGGCTTGCAGCACAGAATCCAGGATTTAGAGTAGTCCATGTGTGGTGACCTTTTCCACAAAGCAAAATGGCCTTTATATCGAAATTAATACAACAGTTTCACCAATATTAATCCTGCTCCTATTTATGCCAATAGCATGACGAAAGGAGCTATTTCTGTTTTGGAGTATGGGGGAAGGCATGCAAAGAAGATTCAAAAGACTAGAGAGATGCATAATGCAGTGGTAGAACTTTGATGTATAACTGTGCTGCAAATGCATCTGATTTTTTTTTTTCAATTTCTGCATTAATATAAGTTTTCTGGAAGTGTTGATTGTCATCTTTAATATGAAAAAAAAAGGCCCTGTCTTCATCCCCTGAATCAATGCAGTAAAGACAGTAGTAGTGCAAGGTTCTGCACAAACCATTATCATTCAACATGGTCTAAGTTGTGCACATCCCATGAGGGAGAAATCATCTAGTGCCATATTTCAAAAGAATGATCTGCATAATAAAAGTGGTAAGTGGTGATGGCATTTTGTGATGTATGCAGTTCCTCAACAGGAAATATGCTAGGATTCCAGATCCAAAACTTCATATGAATTTTTAAATAGCCCTCACTCCTTCAGGGACCCTGTGCTGGATTTGGAATGAAAATTTAAAATGTAAATGTACCTTCTCTTGCATCTCCTTTAGGGCTTTAAAGGTGAATTTTATTCTGTGTTCACATGCTTATGAGTATTGGTTTAGAACTGCTCATTCACTGATAAGAAATCCTAATAATCCCCCTTGATCAGAGATGGAAGTGATACACTAAAACCCTTTGACAAGCAGAATAAGAGCATCCAAACACTCACTCTTTTCTCCCTCCTATAAGTAGTATGAGAAAAGGAAGTTGTCTTTCTGTTAGTTGGTAAGAATAAAAACATTCCTGTGTGCTGTGAAAATGCCTTCCCCCCCCCTCCCCCAAACATATTTTTTTAATAAAGACTATGTGTACCTTTTCAAAGTAACTGGTGGTACTCCAGGAATCATTCTGGGTGCTCTTTGCAAGAATAAATTCATATTTGTCACATCTGAGAACCAGGGACATGATTAAAGTTCCATAGTACCAGGATGAATCTGCCTATTATTTTCCACTGAAGTTTAGAAGTTGTCCTAAGCCCATCTTCAAGGCATGACAGACTACCTATTAAAGAGAGCATATACAGGTTCATTCACANNGGTTTGTTTGTTTGTTTTTTGATTAAATGAGGGGTGACTGATTCTTTTGCACTTGGAACAATCTTTATTCCCAGCCGTGTGTGCAGGAAAACTGGTGCTTCTATTTTGGTCAGAGGTAGCCAATTCTGAAATGGGCCTTCAGTGAACCACAAAACATAGATTACACAAACAAAATAGGAAAAGTGTAAGGTGAAAAAGAAATTCAGATTTCGCTATGTCTTCTAAACACAATCTGAATTTTCTGAACTAGAATTCATCATTATAAAATAGAGCTTGTGATAAAAGTAAATCCGCAAGTGAGTCATGAACCAGGTGCCTTCAGACAGACTATGCAGAAGTACACAGTCAGTAGAATTAACTCTCAGCACAAGGATCCCATGATGAGATTCTAATGAATAAAGGCACCTACAGAGTCAGTGGATGATATAACACATTATGTAACACATGCTGCAGTTCTCTGTAGAAGTCAGGGAGGTATCTCTGGAGGTATCTCCTCTGCATCCTGCAGTTTGAAGAGCTGACATCTGATCGTACATGAGTAGCGTAGACTTTGATCAGATCTTTAACTGTGTTTGTGTTTTACCTTCTATGAGAGGCATGTTTGCTAAGTGCCTTATTTACACTGTACAGCAGGAGATAATGCAGAATAAGAATTGGATATACTTGGCACACAGTGATTTGTGAACATGCTGTCTGTGCAGAATATAGCTACAAAGTCTGGACTGTTGTATTTATACCAAAGAAAAAGCCAGCTTCTATTTATTACTTAGGCTGAATACTGAGAGCTTCTCATGTTACATCCATTCAGCTGTAAATTCTGAAAGGTACAATGGGAATGAGTTAAAGCATTATGCCACCATTGCAAAAACCTTATTGGGAGTGACTTACTGATATGTCATCCATGTACAGTTTATTAGATATGTATCAATGACAAATGTATATTTCTTATAGACTTATAAATGAATCCACCCTGCAAATTCTTCCTTATCTCTTTTGAGATTAGCATCTCATCAATACTTTATCCATGTATATGTACATACTCATTAATAACTGCCAGAAAAAGAATAAGATTACAGTGTCTTTTTGTACGGAGAGAATATTCCTGGAATTTGTCAGGTTTGTATCAAGCATTGGCCAAACATTTTCTGCTCCTCTCCTTGCAGAACAAATTCAGTGGCTGAAGGAACACTGGACTTTTAGAAAGACTGTTGATAGCTTTCTTCCTATTTGAGAATCCTTGGTGAAGGGAAAAGCTTTTTGCCCCTCTTTTTCTTTTTTATGAACACACCCCTTTCATATCACAGGAGTTATTTTTAAAATCAACTTCCTCTCAAAATACCAGATTTCTGATTAAAAAATGCACACCTCCCTTTAAAAATCAGGTCAAGAAGCTGGGATTCCAGAGCATTCAGATTTCAAAAATTTTAATGGGCTAGGTTTTCAATGGATAGGGATACTACATTCACAGAGAGGAAGTTTTGGTAAGTCCAGGAACAGTTTTACCTCCATATATATATATTTTGGGTGCATTTCCAACAGAGGTTCAGAAGTTGCTCTTGGTAATTGCCCTGTCTAAGACCTGAACTGAGAAGCTAGAAAAGTCAGCCAGTTCTTGTCTTTAAATCCTATGTGTAATGGGCAAATGAATCAGAAAGAAATGTTTAACCCACAGGCAAAGGTCTAGTCCTCCTTGAAAGTTCATTAGAAGCATTTTATGGAAACAGCAAATTACTATTTCTCCCCTTTGGAGTTTTCCTTACCAGTAAGAAGTCTTTGGAGTAATGTTCTGGTTTTTATCAGTGCCCCAAAGCTTAAACCTTCAGCCAAGGTGACTGGATGTAAAGCTCTTGGGAAAAGCTTTTTTTTCAGTTTTCATCAGGAATAGCATTGAAAGCATTCTTTGCTTCCTGGTGACTTATACACACAAATCTACATGAGGTTTTTTTGTTTATTTTAGAGGTTGTGGTTTTTAAATTACTTTTTTCTCCTTCTTTGGAGAAAAGCTGTCTTCTGGGACAGCTTTACCTCTATCTTAGCACTGTTTCTGACATCTGAGTTTTATTTCTATTTTCACAAAATCTTAATAAGGCCAGTATATGCTATGTCAGAAGGAAGAAATGTTTCTTGAATGCTACATCTTAGTGAAACTCTTGAATGTGATACCAGTTCCCTTTTCCAATGTCTCCTCATAACATTATTCCAAATCCCAGTCACCCCCTAACACACAAGGATGTCCACAAACTACGCCTTCATTCTACAATTATCTTTGAAGGATATATGATAAAATACGAATTTTTCATAGGGACTGTTCATATTACAACTTCAAAACTATTTTATCCAGACTGAAAGCAGGACAATTCTGAGCAACCTGTGATAAAATTTCATTTCTGTTTAGTCCTAGAAAGTATAAATGTTTATGCAAAAAAATACCAAAAACCCCCAAACCATAGAGGTGGTGACATCCATAAGTCCCCAGGTTGTGCACTGTTCCCTCATGTGGAATGGAAGCTTGACTATAGGATTTCTAAGGAGCAGCAGTGAGATGATTTACAGAAGTAATTTTTTACATTTATTGTTGGTACTGTTGTGACACCTTTATGGGCATCCTAAAATAATGTGCCTGATTTGTCCCTAAATACAAATATAGTCCCAGTCCTCTGCAATATTTGGGTGGTAGATTTTGTGCGTAGATTTTTGTTCCTGCATTCTGCATAAAGCTGAGAAATCTTAGCTGAATGCAAGAAAATACTGCATCTGAATGTTAAATTAACTGAAAAAATCAGAGTTTATCATACTGTCACATGGTGAGAAGGTGAGCACGTTTCAGCTGCTTTTTTTAAGCATTGTTGCTTTCCTGTTGAAAAGAGAGAAAATCTGTGCTCCAACTGGGTTACAAAGGTCAGGGACTGGCACATGAGACAGGGAAACAGAGAAGGAAATTCTTTAACTTCTTTAAGTGACGAAGAGGGCACTTGCTGAAAAAAGACAAATTCATGTTTACATACCTTGTCGAAATACAGACAGTGTTATTTGAAGCGCCAGAGAATGACTTTGGGAACTGAAATTCTACACATAGCACTCTTCCTGAAGAACCTCACAATACCAATTCTAGTATCACAGTTAGAAACCCCTACAAAAATCCTGGAAGTGGCAACCTGCCTTTATGTGAAAAAAGATCTGACTTTGGATCTTAACACTTGCACATTTTCATCTATTTATAACACTGCCAAAGATTTCCCTGGTATCTCATTAGTCCTTTTCATCATTATCACAGCATACATTCTCTGCTACTCTCTTTAGATCAGAAGACCAAATAAGCTAATTAGAATTTGAAGAAAAAGAGATTTAGTAAAACGGGTGCTTAAAGTTGCCCTCTGCTACAACATAAAGAACATACAAGCGTATTTTCATTGCTGTTGTAGTGAACATTATCCAAGTGATCCACCCTGGATCCCAGTACCAAAAAGAATGAGATGCAAATCACAATGTAAATAAAGCCTGAAGGCCAACTGACTGTCTCGCTGTAGGAAGTTGTGTGGTTTCCAGGAAGAAACATCTGAAATCAAAATAAGGAGGTTATCCTCAAGCTCAAGGATGCTCAAAGACATCCAGAACTTTCCTATCTGCTTCAAAAAAACCATAACCTGTTCAGAGGGTAGATCCCGCAATGACAATTAGGAGAATGGAAAATTCCCAGATTTGCTGAAATTGTGTTAAGAGTTATGACCAACATCCCCATTAATTTCATAGAACTGTATAATACGCAGAGGATGATCATTTTTGGCAATTTGTATGGTGCCTTTTCATCATGGCAGCTCTCCACTACTCTGTCCCTTAAGCAAGGAAAGCTGTGGCATTCAATCCATTTCCAGCTGCAGGTCTGGTTTCTTGAAAGGGTTGTGATTTTACCCTCTTCATCAAACACTGCCAGCACCTTAATTTCCCTGGAGTATGACACAAGTAGCAGTAGGCAGGTAATTGAAGTTTTGATTCATTAAACTCATTAGCATTTTTTTGAGTTTCTGTTGAGCTTGAGCTATTACTAATAAAAGCAGAAAGACTGCCCTTGACAAAAATTCTGCTGAAATACTGATGCAGCCAACAAACCAATTGCATGGATTCTACAATGGCAATAGTCTGTTCTGCCCACATATTGAAATTCTTCCCATAATGATCATTGTGGAAATAGTCTTATGTAATGTGTATTTTTAGAGGTTGGCTAAAAACCACAGATCTGGATTAAAAAAAGGTCACAGTAAAGAATCAAACTCAGACAACCAAAGAAAATGTTCCATTTAAATATAAATTTAAGAAAGTCAGACTTCTGTGGGATTTAAACATGTAAACCAATGCTTAACATCCATATAGAAAATGGAAGGTATTATATTGGATCAGGTTTTTCATGGACAAGAGACAGATAGTTTTGGACTTTGATGGGGAAAAATCCACAGTTTACATGCTTTGCAATTTGTCTAAGCAATTACTACCTGTGAATTTACTTCTTTGGAAAGGGTCTGGTACATAACAGGGACCGTTAAAGTTAATTAAGGTATATGGCAACTCTTAATCAAACAAAAACTTCAGGCTTTATGAGGATTGCCCTCCTACATGAAGGTTTGCAGGACCAAGGCTGTCATTGCTGGACATGCAATAATACACACAGAGACATTGTCTGGTGAAAAGGCATAAACTATATATTAAAATATCTGACTCTATATTTATAGTATTTCTACACAGACCAGGGACTGGCTGACACCTCTCCCATCCCTTTGGTTAAGACAATTGCCCATCAGTTGTCCCTTACTCTAAGAGAAGGAATGTAAACCAACCTTGTCTAACATAAACACTGCTTCTATTTATAACACCTGTGTGTGAGAAGGAAACTAAGAACTGTGAAAACATTAGAACTGTGAAACACATCAGAAGGCTGAAGAAATCAGGATGACACAAGGCCTTTTGCTTCTGGTAGACTTTAAGGTACAGAGAGATCCATTACACCAGCCTAATGTCTAGCCTTACAGCTGAACATATTCAGTGATGGAAATCCAACCCAACCCCACTCCAGAGCATCATACATTGTCCTGATTGTTCTTCTACTCAAAGTATTTCCTAATGTACAACTGACATTTTCCCAGCAACATCCTAAATCTATTAGCCTTGTTCTGTCCTTGATGACTTTAGAGAATAATTAGTCTCTCTTCTCTGTAATATCCCTTTATGTATGTATAGTCAGTTATATCTCCTAAGTGCTACAAGTTCCATCCTCTTTATCACCCTTGCAATTTCCATTTTCCAAGTCCTTTATCATTTTACTGCTATCGCCCTCTGGACTACACTCCATTTGTCTGCAAGGTCCTCAGTAATCCAACCTGTAGAAAAGAACAGCCCTGACACCTTGTTCTCTAACCAAATGATGGCTACAGGAACAAGCCATCTGTCACCTGCAAGAGGGAAACCCTCTCAAGTGGCTACTTTATCCAAATTCTCTTTAGAAGTCATAAAGATGTTTTGGGTAAAAGAGAAGAAACACCTCTTCCCAAAACAAAAGAAACTTGTTAAACAGATTTCTTTGCTTTTTCACTTGCCAAACAGAGTTAATAGCCCAGGCAAGGCAGTGCAGATTCACAGCCCTCCTGCTGCAAAATATCTAAAATGAAGCTTTACAGAAATAACACTCTCCCGCTGAAAGCAGAAACACTGAAAACAAATATGCTGTATTAAGGAGTCAATTCTCTTCTGTTTGTGGGTGGTTAACTATGAATTTTAGTGCCATTCTTTTCCAGTTCTGAAGGTGAAAGTCTTTGGCTGGCATTGTCACAGCTGAGAAGTGCAAGCAAATGCATTAACCCACATAAAGGAGTTAAACTGCTCATATCATATTTCATGACCCTACCATAAGACAGAGCAGTAGATTTTCAATTTTTATGTATTACTTCTCTTGCATTATTCCCACAATTTTCTCTAAAATAGCTCTAACCCTAGGAAGTCATTAACACCTAATTCTTCCCCAGCATGAAACATAAGTATTTATCTGCCACAAATTAATAAAAGGCTTCTTTTCTCAACTGACAGTGGTTTAACTTTTGAACAAAATATGGAGAATCATGCATGTTTAGAAGCTATTCTTCAGTTTCAGTGGACCATGCACTAACAAACCATTCAAAGGATTAGTAACAGCTACCTATTTGTGGCAAAGTTATTCCAGCATGAAAATACACAGTTTTATTCCTTGCATTCTTATACCAGATATCAAAATATGCTCTTCACATTTTCCAAGCCATATTTCGGTTCAAATGTCAAGGTATCCATACTACTCCGATATTACTTTTGGTTATGTTAGGCAGACAACAATTTTGAGCAATTCTCTTTTGAAGAATCATTGTATCAGTCAAAGCATGGGGAGCATCCAAAATACATAATGAACAATCAGCCAGAACACAGAAATCTCTTTTAAGACATAAAAATGTTTTGGTCATGGGGTTTATGGGTTTCCAGAGACTCTGAAAAGCTGTGTTTTACCCCATGAGAGAAAGGACTGTCTCAGCCTCCTGTTCAGCTACAGGACTATTATTACGATAGTACATAGAGAGCCAAACAACATAGTAGGGGGACTGAAACATAAAAGATGAACAGCAATTGCCAAAACAGACTGTTTCTCTGGTCTCTCTTCGACAGTGAATTCAACAACCCCACAAGGAATGATCTGCAAAACTATTTTTAAAATAGAATATAATGTCCATTGATTTAGAGTGAGATATTTGCCTTGCAGACACGGAAATAATGGAGGTTGTCTGTAGGATTTGCCTTGTGTTTTATAAAAGACATTTGATGACATAAATAATGCATTTGCAGTATTTTGAAACTGGCCAATATTCACAGTTGTTGCAATAGTCTTGAGCAGGACATTAAACATGGCAAACTATAGGACATGGCAAAGTGCAGGAGTGCACTGCATGGAGCATTAAGAAGCTGGGTCCCTAGCTAGTTTTACTCATCATATTTCTATTAACATCAGTGGAACTGCTATTTTTTAAGTTGTTTTGGCAGAAGGAAAAAAGAATTCTTAAAGTAAGAGCAGAACTTGAGAACCTTGCTCCTTGAGGGAGAGTTTGTTTCTTTGGAAACATGACCATAAATCATTTTCCATGGAATTCATTTAGACATTTTTGAAATAGCTCATTAACAAGACACTTTATCAGTGGCAATGAAATTAATACTTTTAGCATGTTAGATTGATAATAGCACTCCACATTTGTAATTGCCCCTTTCCTGCCAGAATCTTCAATCACCTAGCAACTATTTATTAAGCCTTACACCACATGTGGGAGGCAGGTGCAGTATTTTATATTCCTTCAGGCCAATCCTCCATGGACCACAGAAAATTTCTGCCCCCAAAGAGTGTTTGCTAAGTATGTTTAGACTTATTGCTTAGCAAGTTATAAATATAGTTTATCCTTCTGTCTGTACAGAGTCACTTCAGACACGTTAGGCTTTGAATTTCTGTTTGTTGGTCTACCCTCCTCTTCCTCCAAATAACCTGGTCATAATTGATCCATCCCTCCCGAGAGGCACATATGTGACAAAAATTATGGTTGCTTGGTTCATTATGTTTCTCTCCCACATTAAGATTTTTGCTGTGAAGAAATCATGAAAATGGAGAATTATGTGGACATCTACCAAACCTAAATTTACAAGATGAGATGCAGAATCTCTTGAGTTCAAACCCAGAAAAAAATGGGTATTATCCAGTCTCTCTCTTCCAGTATATGCCCTCACACCCTTGAAGATAAATAATACAGGAAATACTATGAAGATTCCAAGAGTTCTGTCAGGTGCAACCAGACACTAGCAAGAATAAAAGGGCTCTTATAAGCATTTGGCCTCATGTACAACAAATGTACCTACTAGCCTTGAAAACCAGTCCTCATCCCCTCCACAGGGAGCAATATTTGTGACAAAGACCCCTGGGGTTCCTTTTGCAAACAGAAACTGCAAGAAGAGAACAAACTTAATAAGAATTACAGGTAGAAATTAGCTGTGATAAAAATTTCAATTCCCTAATCATAGAGACTCTTTTCTAAACTATAAATACCAATTCTTAAAAAATCACAGGTGCACCCCCACTACAAATATTGTCACTCTCTTTGTAGGAAACCGTGAGAAGCCCAGCACACCCTTTTCTTGGTGCGATATATTAGGACTTTAGAGAACAGTAGGCAGCATAGGGAGTCTCTAAGATAAGAGTGTAGATTACTCTGCTGCCAGGAAAGACCTCCCAGTGGTAACCAGGATATAGGTAGGTTCTAGCCTAAACCACAAGATTCTCAAAATAAGTTGATACCTATTTATAAAACCACTTATTACCCTGAAATCAAGATTAAGCTTTTCCTCTCTTAACATCTCACAGATGAGCTAAAGAGCTACTTGCCCTTTTGCTTTCCACCATCCCTTAGCTCACTCCCTTCTCACTAATCTGAAGTGTTGAATTTTAAAAGAGCCTATGAGACTTACTGTAATCTTGACTCCAAACTAGCAGATACCATTCCCTTACAGAACAACTTTGTCACTAAAAATGAAAAAGCACTTAAGAAAGCAGACTTATATAGGTTCCGTGCCTGGCGTTCCAGTATATTATGGGAATTGGGAGGCTATAAGTTTCAGTTAGTTAAGGCTTTTTGTGCTTGGTTACAGCTGTGGGAGGAAAAATGAAAGGAGCAAGTGAGTAAGTAAGCATGATAGGTACCAAGATAACTGCTTGTAAATTGATATTGCTAGAAAGATTTACATCTGTTAGAAAGCTGAGGTTCTAAAGAAGATAGGTAAGGGCAAGCAAGTGGGTTTGATGGGTAAGAAATATTCCTGAAAAGGAACATTTGTGTTTTGGTGCAGTGTCAAGGGACTGTCTGATCACTTATTATTGTTTGTAAGCTTGTGTTTCAATTTATTCTGAGATTCATAAACAGTCTTACCAATACTATTGAGTACCACTAAATCTTTAACAAAAGATAAATTATCTTGAGAATCAGGGCTGTGAAAGAAATGCACAGAGATGCCACTTACACATTCTCAGCCAAAGCTCAAAGAAGCTAGAATAATTTCCCCCTCAAAAGAGATTTTACTATAATGAATGATGATGAAACAATCTTAAGGAGTGTTACTTCTACTTACCTTGCTCTGTACTATAGGTAGAGATTGAGTTTGGTTCTTTGCTTTCTCACTTGTACATTTTTAACCTTAACCTCCCTGAATACACAATGTAGGAAATGATACATTTCTCTCTGAGGATCAGCTCACAGGTGCCTGGTGATTGCTGCACCCAAAGCATGTGTTTTGGGGCACTATATTTTAAGCAGAAAGAAAAGATCAGTGTGTTGCCTGGACTAGTTGCTTTCAGTGGATTAGTGGTTGGGCATAGCTGCTTAGGACATGGGTATGCTTTCCACAACTCAGCTTGAAATGGGAGCCCTTCTTTCCTGAGTGGAAATGGTCACTGCAATTGTAATGAGACATTTTTCATGTGAGGTGTATCTGGAAAGCTGATTTGATCAGGCTCTCTGTAAATTCATCTTTGACAACCTTTTCATTAGGTAAGCATGCAAAATATTTGCAAAGATGAATTAAAAGGAACAAGGCAAATTCTCCGCTTGAGGGCTCAGAGAAACAAAGTTCATTGTACTCCTGGCATAGCAATGGATGCTGTGGACCAGTTAAACGGCAGAAAGAAAAGGCTTCCAAAAAATGGCTTTAATATACAATCCTCCATATGTTCTCCAAGAAAATTGTGCTTAAAGCATGATTACCTATTCCACAGCCGTTGATCAATACCTTTTCCAATGCAAGAATCAACACAGTATAAAATCCTCCTTTATGCTGTCATACAAGTTCCTGTAATTTCTGCCTTGACTTAATGAGCCACCCTGAACCTAAACATCCCTTGCCCTCTACCTGCTTAACCTTGTGACAGGAACTGGGCTTGGAGGGAACAGCAGGATGGATGGGGGTGGGCGGGCATTTCTAGCCTCGAAATGTCAGCATTTCTGCCTTTCTGCAGCAGTTTATTACTACCTGTGTGTACACAACCTTTCCATTATCACTGTTCCAGGTGGTTATCCTCGGGAAAGGTGAACAATGGTGTTTTTCAGGAAAGAGCCACTTCCTTGTGTCTTGAGAAGGGGTGATCTAGTTTTTTTCCGAGAAGCTACATGCTGCTCAGAAAATGATTAGCAGACATGTTTTCTGTGTCTTAAGGAAGCCTTTCTGTGGTGCACGTGTACTTTCCACTGTATTTCCCACTGCTGTCTTCTGTCTGACATTTCGTTTGCAAACCCTTGGGGACAAGAACACACTCTGGTTTTGGGTGTTCGCACCAGACAGTGAAAAGGAGGGGTCTAGGCTTTGATTAAGAGTCACAGGTGCTGCAGAAACATAGATACATACATACTGACCTGCTTTCTTTTTGGAGCATGTGACTGAATTCTGAGTTAGCAGTTCTAACTGCTTATTTTGGTTGGAAAAATAATTGTATGTAAATATATCAAACTTCAGAGGTGAATGAACTGCAGTGTGAATGGAAGAACTGAGCCGCTCTTCCTAGAAGCATGATGAAAGGGAAGGATAGATGTGTCCCAAACTCCCTCTCTTAGTAAGCAAAAATCAGGAACACCAGAGCTTTCTTCAATCTGATTTTTTTTTTTTTTTGTGAAGGATCTATTTCTTCTTTTCACACCCATTCCTGTTAAAACAAGGACATGTGATTTAGCCATTGTCTTTAGACTGTTTTAAGAATAAAAACATTGTCATAGAAGCTCTAAACTTAGGAACTGTATCTTTAAAAGTTTAATGTGCTATATATTCTCTTTTCTTTGAAAATCAAGCTTCAGTTATTGAGTTAGGATGTGTAGAGTTCATTGTGGGTGGAGAAATGAAATTTGAAAGTGTTAGGGCCATAGAAAAGAATCAGTTTGTCTTTGGAAATCTGATTTGATTTTACACCTGAGAGTGTGGGGGTGGGGAAGTGAAAAGAACCCATCTCCCGCAAAAAAAAAAAAAAAAAAAAAAAAAAAAAAAAAAAAAAAAATCTGACTTTATTCTGAGGATAAAAGGCAAGGTTATCAAAGAGACTGACTGAAGTAATTTTATGACTCCATCTGCCCTAATCTGAAGCAAAATCAGGACGTCCCCTAGAAGTTCTTGCATTTAGACCTTTGTCTCTAAGATCTGTTTCTACGGACATAGTTCCAGAATGCAGAGTTTCCTGGGATCTCTTGGTGGAAGAGCAAAATCGGTTTGTAATGTGGATTTCCACACCTAGAGTTAAAATGTATTTTTAAAATCCTAGAATGCTAATCTTTACTCTCTAGCTTGATAGAAAAAGTCAAATGCTCTTACCCAGAAACATAAGTTCAGCATTAAAAAGGCTTAACAGAAATGTCAGTGCAGGAGATCAGAATAGTAGGACAATACTGGAGGGATGTGCTGGAGACACAGGTCTGAGAGTAGCCCTCAGGAATAATTTCTGCAGCATCAAATAATTGTTGTGAAGTATTTTCCTGTGGCATCCCCAGGGTAGATCTGCAATAGCAATCCATTTAGCACAACAAGAGCTGTTTTAGAGCAAAGCAGTACAGTTCAAGGACCTGTCATCCCCAGTGATCATTTGTGCCAGCTAGGGCTAGACTGGTAATCTTATTTCAAAGTCTGATTTTGCAAACTGCGATATGGGATACCGCAGTCATGGTCTTTGCCTGACTGTTAAGTTTGCTGCTGTGTAGCTTCCACAGGGGTTTCTCTGAGGACGATCCAGCTGGGGTCAGGCAAAGCACAAACTAAAGCACTTCAAAAGTAGACAGGGAGGAGGTTTGTGCCAGAAAAGTTTTGACACTTCAAAATAAATTGCTAAGGAAGGTGCACCCTCATTTTGATAGTTGTTTCTGTTCTTTTCCTGGCACACTGTAAGAAAAGTGTTTTATTTCATGTGTTTTTGGGCTGTGTAGAGGGCTCTTCAGTTGACGTGGTAGCTGAAACTGCTATTTTCTCAAAAGCCTTTTAACTGTTACTTGCTGCATGCAGTATGCTGGCTGCTTTGACTGAGCCTCTGGAGCTGTCTCAGCTTCTTTTATGCTGCTGCTGGTTCTCTCACTCAGTCTTTCCTCAGTTTCAGGAAAAACCTGTCCCTGGCTTCTATGTGTGTGAAAGGGTAAAACACTTGCCAGGTCTTGACAGCCTCCCAGCTCGTGTCACACAGATTGAGCAGCCTGTGAAGGCTTACAGGTAGAGTTCTGCACTGGAGGCTGAGGTGCAATTACAGGATGAGTGGAAGTGATAGCCTAAAGGCTGTGGTCATAAATTGCTCTGGAAACATGGTCTTGCCACTATGATGGAAAAAGCTTCTTTGGAGAAAGCTCACAATATTTATTAATATTTCTTTCAGGATCTGCGCACTCATTATGATGCAGTTGGCTATAGCATGTTGATGAATTTGGATATTATTTAGCATTATCAGTAGATATTTCATTACTTTGATGTTTAATTCACTCATCAGTGTTGTTTAGAAAATGGACTGAGCAGAAAAGACTGATTTTTGTTTCCAAAGGGTGATCTGTGCAGTGATGAGCTGTGCCTCTTTAGTTATTCAGATGTTTGCTGGGTGAGGCTGGCATGCCAACCTCCTGCTCTGCTTAGGGGTGCAGAGCTGAAGTGCCTGTTATGCTCAAATGAACAAATGCTGCCATTGTATCACAGGATTAGTCAAAGGAAATATTCACAACTACTTCATATTTTGCAGATTTGCAAGCTGCTTTTTTATGCGGGGATGGGTTCCCTGTACTGGCAGAGCAGGGACATGGCTGCCCTTAGAAACTTTTCCTAATTGCCTGCTTGGTTTGATTCCTGACTGGACTTTTTAACTCTCAAGCAAGATGTTCACTGGTCTGTTATTTTGGCATGGTGTTTTTAAAAGCTGCAGCTCTGAACCTTGTACAGCTGCCTGCAGTACAAGGAGACCAAAAGAAATTGCCTATGCCTCAAACAATTTATAGACTACATATAAAACAGAATGTCCCTTGAGTCTCTATATAGTATGAAAATGAAATTGGAAGTGTAGAGGTTGGGGATTAAAAAGAATAGATTTTCTTGTACAACAACTCCATGTGTAACATTTTCACAAAAAGATGGAATTTGAAAGCGCACTTTATTCTAGCAATACAAGTTTTTGACTAGGTGTCCTTTTATAAGCACCAATTACTTTCCTCTCCTGTGCCTGGCACTGGAAAATCTTAATCTATAAATTTAATAATTGTTCCACCAGGTTTAACTGAATTCTGGTTGTAGAAGCTAAAGGAAATAGGAGGGATGAGAAGAATATAGAATTCCTTTCACAAGGAATTACCTCTTAGATTTATTCACTTGTTCCCTCTCTGGTCCTGCCTTCTCTTTCTCTACCCCATATCTACTCTGCTCCACTGAGCTCACCTGGAAAATGCATGTGATCAAAAGGCAGATTTTGCTGAGCAACAGGGAGATCATCAGAGGGAGTTCTTGCTGAATGGGCTTGAAAACATTCAAGAGTGTTATGAAGCTGAAACAGAAAACACTTGCTTTGGTCTACCTGTGCCTCACCTCAGCTTGGCTGCTGCAAAATCCCCCAGCTGGACTGAGTGCAATGACCCTGCTGCTTTGGACTAAAGCCATTGCACTAATGAAGTCAGTGAGGCTCTGATGGGCTGTCTTCACTCCATCAGTTTCCTCGTATCTGCCTGGACAAAAGGATGCAGCAGTTACTTTCTGGTATTTTTAGGGAAGAGGGATCAGTCTGTATTTAGCATTGTCTACTGTGGTGCTGTGTATTTGCATTTCACAAGTGGTTTGAAACTTCCTTAAATGAAATTATCTCACAAATTTTGCTTCCATAGCTGCAAGCTTTGTTAAGGAACCAGACTTTACCTCTGGAGTTTGACAGTGCTGGTTCTTGTCTGATTGGGCAGGGGGAAAAGGAGGGAGATTGTGGTAACTTCAAAAAAAAAAAACAAAACAACACAGTTTGAAATTCCAAAACAGGATGTTTTTAATGACATTCCTTGCCAGGGCTAAGCAGACTCCAAGATCAGAGTTATCTACCCACCCATGTCTTTTTTTACAGAAACTATAACCATTTTAATTCCTGCCTGAGCTTTGATTAGATGCAGAAAAAAGTGAAGTGACAGCCTCCTGCCTCCTAAACACTGGCAGAAAGTTCAGTCACAACATTCACGTAGGATTTGTCTCTAGAACCCCTCAAAATGAACTGGGAAGAGTGGCTTTCCACATACTCAACAATATGCAAATGCTGACTTTGCAAGTCGACGCAGCTGTTTTTAAGCAGAAATACAGAACAAACTTCAAAAACATTTTAATATCCACATCTCAGTACCCCAAGTGATTCCCAATTAGGCCTGGAAATAGGTGACCAGATGTGGCATCTGCAAATGCTGCAAGCTGATGTTTGCTGGGCACTTTGAAAACCTGCTGTGCTACAATCTGAGAACTTTTCTTCACTCACTTCTGCCAAGGATTGTGGGTTGCTTTGTTTTTCTCAGGCTGTTTATCACTTACCTCAATGATAGTTGAGTCTTAAAAGTAGTGCAGAAAACTCAGAAATAAACATCACTGAGAAAATAATGGAAACTAGTTGCTTACTGCACAAATCAGCTTGAGGACTGGGATCTAGTTAAAAAGGTTTAGATTTTAGTATTTGGAATAGATTAGCCATTTATATTAATGGAGATTCTGACTAAATTATTCAGCTTTGGAAATCTTTGTTTGGATTCTCTCAGCTTTTAATATTCTGTGATTATGACATCTGGAAAACTGGTTCCTCAGGTGGGGTGCAGAAATGCAAAAGAAGTTAATATGTCCCCTTTGGCAATGAAGAAATCTGCCAGCGGTGGGGATGCTCTAGTGACCATGTTTTCCAGGACTGGAGAGAGAAATATATTCTTTCTTGTCCTGTTACTAAGACCATTTCCTTGCCCACATTTGTAGAGTACACATAAGGTCAGGCAGATTGCTATTCACTAAGCAGAATAAAATGTGCAGTTAAATAAATAAAATCTGTAAGTGAATTTTTACACTGACTGGATAAACAACATGAAGTTGATTTATGCAATAAAGGATTTGTGCTTTACCAGATCAGCATTTGTCATATGTGATTTCTTTCTCAGTTGCCTACATCAGGAGAAAAACCATCCATGGTGATTCCTCATTATCCAAGGGTTCAGCAATGTACTCTGAAAGCTCTTACACCAAAGATCTAAGGAGAGAGAGCAGAGTACATTGCAGTACACTGCCAGTAAAATACCCAGCTAAGTATTCCTGACATTTGAGATCACGAGCTTTTCCTGGCCTCTGAGATTGGGAGGGGTGGTGAGAAATACAGAGGCAGAGGATCATTCCCCCCGGGGCTACTCCTACCTGCAGCACTGGTGGTGCCCTCCAGTGCCCCGGCGATGGGGCGGGGGGTGCTTTGCTGATGGGGCTGAGGGTGCTTTGCTGATGGGGCTGGGGTGCTTTGCTGATGGGGCTGGGGGTGCTTTGCTGATGTGAGCTCAGTGCTGGGCCAGGCTCCGCCAGGGCTGTGGGGTCCATGCTGTGCTCTGGGCTCTGGGGGGGCTCCTTCCGGCACAGACACAGCGTCCTTGGGAAAACGGGCACAGCAGCAAGGCAGGGCAGGACTAAACCCCAACCTCAGCCCTTAGTTTCTTCCTTAGATTCCTCTTGTGTTTGATAGCTTGTAATCTTTTAAACACTGCGCTTTAAGTAAAAGTCAATTTTATTGAAGAGGGAAGAAATACTTCTTTTTAAAAAGTATTCTCTTGTGATCCCAAATCTTCTAGAAGATCAATTTCTGAAGGCAGAAGTTTGCCTGCATTTATTGTGCTACATGGAAATTCTACGTAAAGGCATTTATATGGACTTTTCCTTCAAATACAAAGAAATAAATCATGGAAGTAAATTACTTGGATCACGAAAACATGCCAGTTAAGATGATTCACAAAGATTAATCTATTGCTTTAAAACATCAAGCAGCCAATCAAAATTTGCATTCAGCTATAAGCTGCTGAGAAATTAAAATTTAGCAGTACTAATTCTGTGGCTAGTTTGACCAGAAAATAATCAAACAATAAAGAGTTTGTCACAACTATCATTATGTTAAAATAAATAAACAAGAATTTTCTTTAGCTTTTTTTTTTTCCCCAGCATTCCTTGAAGTAGGGAAAAAAATACAGGACTGTAAACTTAAGCAGTAATTAGCTTAACAGATGCCTGAAAGAAATACACTGGGCCAATTTTCAGCAGTTTCCTTCCAGTGGAATGAATATTCCTTTAATATGAAAACAAAATGGACTGTGTCTATTTACCGGTAGGATAACAATGCTCTATATTTCAGCTGAACAGAGCTGAGTATGTTTTCTACTGATGTAAATAACTTTCACTTCTTTGGTCTGGTAAGGATAAAGAAAAGAAAATATTATGTTGCTTTGGATGTGAATGAAATTTAGAATTGGATTAGAAGTCAACTGAAAACACAGACTGACTTCATGGAAAATACAGAGGTTTTGGATATTCAGGTTGGATGTGGAATGAAAATGAATGACAATCTTCTTAAAAAAATAATTAAAAAGTAATCTCTGCCTCAGTCTGAAAGGTTGCCAGATGATTAGGTCACTCTTCATACCGATTTTAGAGTCCAGACATGAAGAAGGTCTTTAAAAATCACTAAGGCTGTGTGTACCTAAAATCTGAAAGAACAACTGCCTCAGCCAGGTTTGGTGACCAGTGATAGGACCAAGGGAATGGCCTGCCGTTGTGTCAGGGGAGGTTTAGGTTGGATATTAGAAAAAGATTCTTCACCAGAGGGTGGCTGGGCACTGGAACAGGCTCCCCAGGGAAATGATTATAGCATCAAGCCTGACAGGGTTCAAGAAGCATTTGGACAAAACTCTCACATTATGATTTTTGGGGATGGTGCTGAGCAGGGCCGGGAGCTGGACCGGATGATCTTTGCAACTCAAGATATTCCATGATTCTATGCTTTGGAAAAGTCTGTATAAATGTGCAACTTGCTGCACTGTCAAGCACAACCCCCCATGAAGTTCTGGGAACAGAAGCTCTTTTATGGGATCTGTGCTTTTTGCTTTGAACATAAAGGCTTCTGCACTAAGTAACAGCAGGATTCCATTATTTTGCAGCAGTATTTTTATCCTACTTATCAGCACATGTCTCTGACCATGCTTGAAATGTCAGTTTAGCTGCCTTTGGTGGTGTGTCTGTGTGTGACCTAAGTGACAGGACCGTGGCCGTGTCAGACACAGGGGGCATTCACGGGCCCTGCAGGTCGGCGCGTGTGGGAGGGAAAGCCAGTGCGGGTGTTAGCTGCTGAAGGGGCTGTCCCAAAGCGGTCAGGAGCGCCCTGGATTCTGCCAGGGCTTCACACTTCATGCCATGGAGGTCTCTGAAGCTTTCCTGTATGGAGCAAGCTGCAGCACTTAAACCCATTTCCCCAATACACTCATTATTTTCTGATGCTTAAACGCACTCCAGAGCAATGGTGCATTCCTGCCCTAGTGGGGACTTCTCTTGTCACCTCCAGCTTTCAGATATAAACAGGTGGTAGTTTACACTCAAGATTATAATTAAAATTTTTTGCAAATTAATGTTATGTTTTGGGTTGGGTTTTTTTGTTTGTTTTTGTTTGTTTTCTTGTTTGTTTTTGCTAGTACATAGTAACTAAGTGTTCTCATTTCATTTGGCCTATCTTTATAACAAATGGCTTTTTCTTTCTTTCTTTATATGGTAGTCTCTTATATCTCAGTTGTACTCCCCTCAGCCCACAAAAAAATTTAATACAAAATTTTCTATTTAGATCTCCAACAGATAAAAAATCATGGGAATTGCCACCATATACAAGTTTATGTCTTCTGCAATGGTGCAGGGTCAATTGTTATAGACAGATTGGATATTTTCTACAGGTCGAAGAGAAGGTATATGACTCTATTCTACTGGTGGGTGTCTCTGAAGAAGAACACTGTCTCCTTGAACTGTCTGAGACTTTGCAATGAAAATTTTTTTTTTCTGAACATTTAGTTGTCAAACTAAGATACACTGGTTTTTCCGAAGGCAATTATTTCCAGTCACATTTAACTGGGAAAAGAACTTTTTGTTGGGTGACTGAATCAGTTGAGTTTATATTGTTACTTTTTTTGGTGTTACTTCTGCTGTATCTTTTTGTATGTGTGTGTCATATTCTCAAATCTGTATACATATGGAAACATTTACCAAAGGTCATTCCTGTGTTTATTGAAGTCCACTCTGTAGTTTTTATTTCACTGAGATGTCAGTGATTTATCTCCTTCATTGAAAAAACATATTTTAGTTCTGGCTTGGAAAACTTACTGCACAAATCAAAATCAATTCCAGCTTCTGTAACAGTTGGCCAATGTAGGCATAAAATGGCATACGATGTGGGAGAATGCTGACTAAAGAAAACTAATGATGTTATCCCCTTGTAAAATACTCTGATGTGTTTTTCAAAGTAGGGTGATATTGGCTGGGGTGAAAATACATTTTCAAAATATTTTTTCTCTCACTTTGCCCTATTTCCTGCTTTAAAAGGAAAACACTAAGGAAGCTGAGAAAAAAGGGATGATTTTCTAGGAAAATACTGTCTTTTTATTTCAAAACAGTATTTTCTTTCCAAAGCATGAGAATTACACATGCTTTAGAAACATATTACACTTCCCAGAATTTTTGACCAACACTGACAATATGTTTTCATTGCCTTCTTTGGCAGAGGAACTAAGAATATCCTCCTCAAAGTGCTCCAATGCAAAGAGCAGTGTGAGGAACCATGCCAGGAATTGCTTCTCTTTTCCAAAAAATGGCGAGGTTTGTTGGTTTGTTCCTTCATTTTTTCCTTCTTTTTTTTTGTTTTTCTGAAGAGAGGGTTGAAGCAGGCTAACCCTGTTTCTGTTGTTAGTAAAGGTTTCTGGATTATATCTCTGCATTTTCATCCTGCTGAGTATGACCTTACTGATCTTGCTACGGAACTGTGAGTAGGGACTCTCTCCTGTCACTGTTTCCCTTGTTTTTAAGGCATTCATATTAGTCTGAACCACTGTATAGGATTCAATGTTGATTATGAAAATATGCTGTATGAACAGGGTGAATACATTTTTATATTTTGACCAAAGGCCTTTGTTTTTCTTCTGCACAGTGGATTCTTTCAAATACAGTACATCCCTCCATGCAGAGGGGTTTTTCTCTGACAGTTCCAGCCCCACCTGTTTATAGGAGACTTCACACTCTGATTCTTATTTGGGATGCAGAGATGAGGATAAGGAAGGGGCTGTGTCATACTATCTATGGCTGAGTGACAGAATAAGAGGGGTTATTATTTCTACTTTGTTTTGGATATAAAGGAGATGATTCACTTTGAATTGGCTTCCCCTTGAGACAAGGTAGAGAAAGAGCAAAGGTTGCAACATCTTCCTGCAGTCCCAGGAGCTGGTGAGGTGTGCAAGAGTGGGAAGATCTGTTTCAGGATCAGGTAATAAATTCAGTATTACAAGACTGGATGCATTTAGGGAATCAGTTTGACAATTCACTCCTTGCTTTTTTCCTGGGGTGATGCAGAGACTTGTATTCTCCTTAGTCATGGTGAATTTCAGCTCAGTTCATCACCAAGTCAAATAATAAAAAAGTGACAGTTTGCAGAACTCTTTAGCATCCAAATCACTTTTTAAGAATAAATCCTGTTGATGTCTCCTCAAGAAAAAAGATTTGAAGGAGAATAAATGTCCTGGGAAATTTTTGCAAAATACTGTTTGATCTTCCAACTAATTCTCCAGACCTCTGAGTTAGATTGAGGCTGTTAGAAAACTTTTATGTTGTGTCAAGGACTGTTTTTCCTTCCTCAGAGCCGTTGCTGTCATTCACCATGAGTAGGAAACTTGCAACTTGTATGATTTAGAGATCAGTTATTATCAGGTGAAAGGATTTTGTTTTGTCTTTTTGGTGTTTCTTGGATTCATGCTGCTACAGAAGCTCACATATTCTTACCAAAGGTACTGTTGTGATCAGAGCTCTTTTTTGGCCTTCAAATGTAGCAGGGAGATGTTATCTAGGCATTTAAAAGAAAAAAAAAACTATTTCGAAGTGTGTATATGTATACATACATATATATATATAAAATTATGTTTGCTCTGAAAGAAAGTACAATGGATTGGCAATAAATATTTATTTTTCTCTTCTTCCACTTTGTGTATACACACATAATTCACATTATGATCAATTGATAAATGCTTATATTCAATAAAGAGGAGATTCCCAAGGAAAGTAATATCATTTTCTCTGGTTTTCATTGAACTTCAAGGTGGGTTTTTTAATAAGATAGATACATTTGCTTAGCATGTGTTCCCTAACAGGTCTGAGTAATTGAGTCATTTCTCACTGCTGTAGTCTCCGATCACTGGTTCTGAAATTGCTGAAAATGGGACTTTCTATCTTGAATGTCTGAGAAGGAATAAGCTGTGAGAGTACTGAAGTCATTATCAGCCCAGAGGAGGTCCACAGCTCTGCTCAGAAAAGGGCAGCAGGTATTAAAAGCAACCTTTTCATATTCAGAAAATAGTGAAAGAACACATTCCATAAGAGGAACTATTGTTTCTGCTATACACTTTCCCCCCGCTGCCTGGGGTACCTGGAGGGCTCTGTGCACTCACTGTACCTATACCCTTTATGTGCCTCAAGTGAAAAATCACTTACAGAGAACCCACTGCAGAGGTACAGATCAATCCTGGCAGCCACAGTGGTCTTTTTCAACAGCTTTTTTTGCTCTTACCACTAAAACTTTCCATGCTGCTGTAATGAAACCTAAATGCATGGATAGTTTATAAAGCCGTACCTAATTCTGACTTGACTGATCAAATGTAGGATAAAGAGTTTGTGAGAATCTGGATCAGCCTTTCTCTGCTTCACTTACAGATCCATGGCACTTAAACCTGGGAAATATTAATATTGTGATATCAGTGAGCATGCCTTAAATCAATAGGATTTTGGAAAGTCTTTTTAGGTTTGAAATATAACTGTTGGATATAATTTAGGCAGCAGGCTGTGCCACTTTTTTTTTTAATGCTATTCAAAGAAACAAAAACATGCTGTATTAGTATTCATATGTTCTTTGTGCATTTTAAGGGAAGAACTCATACAATGAGATAATCTGCATGACATATTTGTTAAGTCCTTGTGAATGTCACTCCTGTTTTGGTCCTCTAGCACAAAAACATCTTTTTTCCCATACTTGCAATATGTTGACAAGTATGTTCTTTGCAGTGGAAAGAGACAACAGGCATGATATTGGAATGTACTCTGGAACAGTTTGTAGAACTGCCTGAAGATATCTTCTAGGGTATCTGGAAAAGAGGTGGTTACTCCTCCTCTTCCCCACTCGTTACCTCTGTGCAAGGAAAGAGGGAATAGCAGGCATAGAACAACTCCTGTCTCCTCTCTCTACTGTCTGATGTGTTTATTTGCCTTGGCTCTGCATCCCTCCTTTTTCAGGGGGAGAGGCAGTGCACCATAGCTCTCAGCATCCTTCTTCAGCTCCTGTTTTGCTCAAAGGTGAAAGCAGCCCTCCACAAGCTGAAAGTGCTCAGAAGGTGATGAGCAGGGCACACCACCACTGAACACTTTCCACCTCCCCCGGAAATGCCTGCATCCAGCTTTCCTCAGAAAAAGTCAATGATCCTCTCTTTATTCCAATACCTGGTTCCTGTTCAAGTTGCTTCTCATTTTGTTTCCAGTCTAATCTTTTGGAATGAAGTGTTTTCAGGAGGCTAGTGTTCAAGCTTGGCCAAATCCAATTGATCAATTAATACAAAAGGAGTCAACTGTGTGAAAATGTTGCTTTCTAAAGAATGTGTCCACCTCCACCCCAGATTCTGCCTTTAAAAGTAAAATCATATTGCAGCTTTGCTCCTGACTGCTCAGGTGAGGTAAGCCTTAGATATGTCCTTCACTCCTTGCTTAACCACTTTGCCATTCAAAATAACTTCTGCATATTGGGAAGGTACATTATCCATTGGCAGCCCAGCGTCCCTGTCTCTGAGAGCAAGAGAGCTGCCAAGCATCATGTTCAAGTGATGCAGTGCTTTGCTGTCCTGCTTTTCCCTCTGCATCTCCAGCAATTCCTTGTTGGGTAAAAGGAGAGGTCCTTACATTACTTGCCTTGTAATATTTTAGATCTTCCAACACAAATAACTCTCATTAAAATATTTAAAGGAGTGTTTGAAAGACAAATGTTCCAGTGTGGGACAAGAGCAAACTGACATCTCTAAAGTGCCATAATTTGGGCTACCTGGAGTTTGTTATTAACTTTTCCCAAACACCTTGGGTTTTCTGATTATAGTTTTGTACTATTTTTCACAGACCTACCCTTGGTAAGTTGATAAAGTCTCAAAGCAGTAATGAAAGGCAATAAAACTGAGTAAAAAATAGGCTGTCTTAAATGCAGTAGATTTTGTTTATTAATTAATGAGCACCACAAAAAGAACTACAAAACAGCCTGTGAAAGGTAAATGGATTTATGCTTGAGTCAAAAATATTTGAAAGACAGTTTACCCCAGTAGAAAAAGTCTCTCTTTTAATATATAACTAATCCTTCAAAAAATGCTGGAAGGACTTTTCATAAAAAGAGATGAAAATTGCTGAGATTTGAATTGCAAATATTTGCAGCAACCACTGTTTTCCCAAAATATATGTTAAGTTGGTTTCAAATTTTGACTTTTCCTATTTATTTCTGCATATGATAGATCAGCCTACTCCTCTCCCTACTAAGTCTAAACCATGCAAAATCGGGGGGTTTTTTCACAAAACCTGCATATTGGTCATGTATATTGACTGTCCTAAACCATTGAGATTAGAACCTCCAAGGGCTGTGGTTGCCAAAACTCAGTCAATTGGAAATCAGCTCATGGTAACCAGGCAGAAAAGACATCTGTAAAACCTTTTTCAGAACTAATGATACTTTAGTTGTTCCCACATCATCCCCTTCCGTCACAATTCACATTTATTATACCTATTCCATTTATCTACAAATAAAACTCGACAGGCTGCTGTTCTGACACTGGATTTTTTTNNNTTTTTTTTTTTTTTTTTTTGCCAGTGGGCTAGAGATGTCTGATTTTACTTCTACATGAAGCCAGCAATTTCAGTCATGTTATATTCAAGGGAACACATATTTATTTTTAAGACAAACGAATAAGTTAGTCAGGTTGCCTTGATAAAATTAGCTACGTGACATAGGAGCTGAAGTGAGCTTAATATATCCAGTTTTATTTTGTCAAAGTCAATGGGCAGAACTGAAACAAATGGGAGATATTAATTTAATTAATACCCTACGGGGGGATAGGTAATTGATTATCTGTGTTATTTTGGCTACTGCTATTCACAGCACAGTGGTATTAAATAACCAGGAATTCAGCTTAAAAGGCTGTAACCCTCAAGAGCAAAGCTCACTGGGGTAGTAACTGGTATTCCTGAGGGGGAACAGGAGCATTTGGGTTTAGAGCAGAAAGGTGTTTTGGGGAAGTGACTGCTCTACCTTGGTGGCAACATTGAATCAGGAAGCCAGCAGCGACCAACAGCAACTTCCAGTCCACATCCAGGTCAGTAGCCACTAAATTTTACCCCACTTGAATCCCATGGGAGAAGGGAAGGTACCCAAGGATGCATGGGTCTCGTGAAGAAAAAAATGTTAGAACCAGTGATCTGCAAGGTGGAGAGCAGGTGTGATGTCAGTGCAGGCTGGTTTTATTTCACAGGCTGGATTTATGTGATGAGCCTGCTGCTAATGGCTTCCCATTACCTGGCTGTTTACAGCTCTTGTGATATGAAATCTTCATTTTCCATACTGAAGAAAATGTCCACAAACCATTCAGATAATGACCAAAGGAACAAGTAAAAATTTGTCAGCAATTTAAGCATTTGCTCAGTGTTATTATCAGGAACAGTAAAGTCTCTTTTATTTATGTTGCAATGCTAATCCAGCTTCCCAGTCTATGTAGTAATTATATGTTTCTTATAGCTAAGCCTATTACATGATTGCATTTAAATCATAAAGTTAAATCCAAAGCAACTGTATTTAACCTATAACAAAATGCAATTAACAATATAAACAGTCCTGCAATTAAATGGGCAACAATTACTTCTCTAAATGAACAGACTTTTTGAGTACTGGAAAATGTAATTTTAAATGCATTATCATTTTATTGTTATGCCCTTAATTTTTTGTGAAATCTGAAAAGTCAAGTCCGGCAGAAATGGATGTGAATATTAAATAAAGTCCCATTCTCAGTGACAATGAAGCAGCTTTTGGATTCCTGCTCTGGATTTTCTCTGCTCCTTTCAGCTTACCTGTGCTATGCTTGAACCAGCTGAGCCCTCGTCTAGTTAAAACAGAAAATGGTCTCTGCTCCTTCACAGATCTAGCCCACTGTTAATTTTCCATTAAAGGTAGCAACAGAGCTACTCCTCAGCGTGAAGTAATTTTCAGACCTACTTGACTTAAATTGGTATTTATTTAAGGAAGATGAAACCTACTGGTAATTCATCTTCTGAGTGTAATTGGTAATCTGCTGCTGTATCCCAGCTATGGAGTTGAAATAGCTTTAGTTGTTATTTTTTATCTACTACCCTCAGGAACCAAATTAGAAGGCTAATAGACTGGTCAAAATAACAGAAAATTTGTTCATAATTGCTTAATCAGATTTAAGTCAGCATGTTTGAACCCAAATAAGCAATTGAGCGGTTATTTAAATGTTATATTATTATCTAATTGTATCAAAAAGCATAGCCTCCTCATTTTTTAGAGAGAGAAGGTATATAAGAGTTTCATTGTACAAATACTTGTTTATGAAACTATCTGACTGCACAATTGTAATTTCTCTGGTACAAGACCACTGATATTTAGGGACACATTCACTGCCATTAGAAGCATATTAGAGGAATTAAAGTCTGCTGGGTTTTTTTATTGTTGCTTGGCAAATGCAAGAATGTTGTTGATGTGTGAAGTGGTATAGACTTAATTGTGTTAAATTTGTGTTATAAAAAAATAGTTTCTCTCTAATTGCCTTATTTTCAACTCAATATCTACTTGCCAGGGTTAACACTTTTCCTTACTCAAATCAGCTACCAAGAATACTTTCTCCCTAAGCTTTTTTAATCCTTTAGTCTTCAAATATAAATGCAGTCACTGATAATGGGAAATGTAGATTTCTACCATTCATTATGGCCAGAGTGAAGCTGCTTGCTTGGCAAAGGAACATTGAGTTAAGGGAATTGGTGTTAACAGTCAAATATCAACAGTTAAAAGCATTCTCATTAGGGGCTAAAAATGACTGACAGAGAGATGGAGCTACCAAGTGTTTACTGGAATGTGTGAAGGTTTATTAATATTGGCACGGGGATGGTCCTATTTGTCTAGACAGCTAGAAAATCTAGTGTGTCTGGACTGTGATTTGTGGGAACCTTTCCCCTTTGTAAACCGTATTTTGTTCTCAGTGATAGACATGACCCTGAGTACAGTGCAATATTGGCCTGGAGCTTCAATTGTCTTTGACTGAAACCTGCTAGTCACAAATAATGGTGTAAAGCCACTGCCTTTTTTAATTCCCCTTGAGCTGGGGATTGAGAGTTGGGTTTCAGAAATCTGCTGAAAAAACCCCATTATTTTTCCGATAGTATCATTCAGAGCCTTTGAATTTATTTTTCTTTTTTTTACAAAGGATATCTGGGATTGCAGTGTCTGGAAGAAAGGGACATAATACTGAAGGGAAGAGCATTTTCTAAATTACTGCATAACTCTTTGTGTCCTGGGCACAGTTATTTCTTTTCTACAATGTCATAAAATGGTTAATTAATACACGATGCAGAAAAAGGCCAAAGCCCCTGGTTCTTTGCCATCATCTTTCTTACTTTCTTTAAATTCTGCAGGCAACCTCTTGATCATCGTTACCAGCAAATTACTGCTTTCAAAACTTGTCTACACCAAAAGACTACAAACATGTACTCTCACTTGCTATGCAGGTATTTAATGTTTTTTCTCTTTTCTAAGCCACACGAGCGTTTTCCAACTTAAATATAATATCAGTGGTAGATGATTGTATTGCCAGTGCCCATCAAAGCCATAATGTCATACCAATTTTGTCACGAACCGGTCTGGCTCATTTGACAGTAGACCTTTGGCTGTGGAGAGCTGTAGTGTAGGTTTGGGCCTGGCTTGAGACAGCTCAAGGGGGACGGCTCAGTTATGAAGCAATGCAGCCATCACCCTGGGATGTGAGCCTGGAAACAAGGCACAACCTCAAATAACGGGGCTGTGCTTGTTGCTGTCCCCTTTGGAATCCACGGGGAGATGTGTAGCAATGCTAGCATTACTGTATTTAAATATACCCAGACCAGAAAAACAAGAGGTGATTTTCATGTGATAAATGGGACATTTTCAGAGCCGTGGAATATCCATTGCCTGCCTTACCTTTGCTGTACTCAGGTGGAACAAAGAAGAAGATTTTACCAGGTGACCTATTGCATTGACTTGAAACCAACCAAAAAACCTTGAAAACACACACAGAAACAACCCAACCTTTAGATGATTTAATACATACATTCATGTAAATAGTAGAATTAAAAAAAAAAATCTTCCTTTTTTTTGGTTTGGTTTGGTTGTTTGTTTTGGTTTTTTGTTGTTTGTTTGCTGGTTTTTGGTGGGTTTTTTTCTGTTTGTTTTTTCTTTTTTTTGTCTTTTCTTTGTTTGGTTGGTTGCCTTTTAATTCCCAGATAGAGCTCTGCGGTCCCCACCACATTGTGGACCTGTTGGAGCAAGTACAGGGGAAAGCCACAAAGATGATTAGAGTAATGGAGCACCTCTCCTGTGAGGAAAGGCTGAGAGAGTTTGGGTTGTTCAGCCTAGAGAAGAGAAGGCTCAAGGGAAATCACATTGTGGCCTTTCAGTACCTGAAGGAAGCTTACAATAAAGCTGGAGAAGGACTTTTGGCAAGGGTGTGTAATTGATAGCACAAGGGGTAATGCTTTAAGATGAAGGAGATTTGGCTTAGATTGGATATAAGGGAGAAATTCCTTACTGTGGGGATAGTGAGGAACTGAAAAAAGTGGCCCAGAGAAGCTGTGGATGCCCCATCCCTGGAAGTGTTCAAAGCCAGGCTGGATGGGTCTCTGAGTACCTGGTTTAGTGGAAAGTGTCGCTGCCTATGGCAGGCATATGGAATTAGAGAAACTTTAAGGTTCCTTCCAACCCAAACTGTTCTATGACTCTATAAAACTCATGTGAAAAACACTGTTGATTTGGGCTGGTTTTGTTGATTTCCTTTTGTTTCCAGAATGTTTTCTAGTGCAAACAAATAGAATTTTCTCTTAAATACAAAATCAGCTTTCAGGGTTTTCAGGGTGTTTTCTGACAGATTCTCTGTCCCCACAGAACTGGACCCCACCACTCACTGGAAACACTTTCAGTTGCTATATTTCAGTCATCCCTACTCACCAGTTTTCCCCACATGCACAGGCAGGAGAGGGCTCTTGTGCCCTTGAGAGGCGTCAGCTTTGGGGAGGCCTTGCATCATGGCGAGTTTTCTTTGCTGTAATAAAAGCTGTAAGTGTTAAGGATCAGGGAGATTTTACAAATGGCCCCTTCACGGCAGCCTCCATTCTTTGAACGACACCTGGTAACACACTGTGCTTTTGCAATTCTGCTGTCAAAATGGATGGTGTTTTATGGCTGCTACATCTCATAGAAATAGATTGCACAGCTCGCTGAAGAAGCAGTTAGTCAACAAAATGCACTCTGGCACTTGGTGTAGTGACTGCAATTATTTGACTGGTGGCCAGCCTAGGTAGCTCTTGGGAGCCATAAATAGTATTTAGAGGTTGCTGTAAAAGCTTTTTAATTTGTTACACCAGAGTTCATTTACATTGTACACCATATGTCATGGCAAAAGAACCCTCTCTTTGTAGAACATTAGGCACAAAACAATATGTTATAAACACAACTTTTTAATGGCCTCCAGAGTAGCTGTAGATAGCTCATCCAGGAGGCTGCCTAAAGATGGATCTGTAACATGGCTGGAAATCTGAGGTCACTTTGTTTTTAGCTAATGAAATGAGGCAAGATTCACCCTGCATTTCAGATGAGAACATGGCCCACTAGCAGTTTAATCTCGATAATGTGAAGTCATTCATTACAGATTAATGCAGGAGTTGTTACTATTGCTGGAGGCTGCCTCCTCTGGAAGCAGAGAAGGACCTTGGTTTTGAAGGGAGGAAGTCTCTGGATGCACCTGACCCCACTGCTGTGCAGCTGATGTGAAACAGGACAGCAGTGTACTGGGGAGAGCTTTTAGCACGTGTAGGGTAATTAGCTGCTGTCCAAGGCTATGTGAATGTACTCTGGGATTTTGTCACTTCAGTTCATGAAACTGAAATGGGGAGAAGGGCAAAAAGAGACCAACGAGCGGAGCATTTGTTTGAGGGAGAAGATGAAAAAAGCTTAGCTGGCTTAGCAGTTGAAGGCTGCAAATTGAAGGCTGAGAGAGGATAGGATTATTCAAAATAAATGCATTGGAGAGGATTAAGCATGAGAGAGGAAGAACTCTATCAACTGAAGGACAATGATGGTAGGGAAAATAAAGGTTTAGGCACTGTACATAGGCAAAGTTAGTCCAGCAATTGAATGATGATTAACTTTTAAAGGAATAATTTCCACACACTCCTCCAAGATGCTGGTTACATGAATAAGATGGTAAATGCAAATATGCACTAACCTAATAAACACAGGTAGCATAGTGATGTTCAACATCTAAAACAACCAGGAATCAGAAACAGGCCTTTTTTTATAGTCTAAACAAAGTTGCGGGGTTTTTTGGTTTTGTTTTTGTTTTGTTTTTTTTTCCTTCAGCAAAAGGAAATATCAGTTCACCAAGAAATTCTGGACTATTTCAGATCTATCTCACCTTTCTGCATCATCTCAAGCCAATGGAGGAAAGAAAGTGTTAGAGATCTCACTCTGAAAAATTGATATCAATAAGTTTTCTCTTTTAGGGTGTCACATTGCTTTGAGGTTTTCTTTTTCTCTCTTCCTCTCTTCTGATTATTTCTAGCTATTACTGTCTGAAAATAATCTATTTTTTATGTATTGGTGCAGGGTCTATGCTTGGTTGGAGGGCTACTGTGATGTTAATAAACATACTTCTTATGTAAATAAGCATCTCTCAGTATGTTTTGTATACTTGTATTTGGTCCCATCTCTGTTAAAAACCTCTTATTCTCAAGTCAACTTGACTTTCAGAAGATTGGTAACTTTATGAAGCACTTATGATAGAAAGAAATTTTTTTCTTTTAAGTCAATCCTTTCTTCTTAGTGTAATTCTGCTCTGGCCTTTGTTGCTGGCCGAATTATCCTGTTCAGTCTTACCAAATAAGATATCAGAGGGCTAAAAAATGAAAATTATATTTGGTTTACGTGGAATCACATTCCTCCGTGAGTTTCAGTGGTTTGGAAGTCATTGCAAATTAATTGCAATCAGACTCATAAAACTTGTAAACCAGATATATGTCTCAGAGAAACCAAACAACTGTTCCAGAACTCATTTCACAGTGTCAGGATGGGTATTCTAGTCACACTGACTTTTTCTTCACAGTTTAGCCTTTCTGCTACCTGTATTCTTATAAGAAATAATAAGAATATCATTCTTTTTTGCCATCTGTGGCACTGGGCAGTATCTCCATGTGAATGGAACTGGATAACATCACTGGAGAAGCTGTTTCCTTGTCACGAGTCTTACAAGGCTTCATGCATGTATGTCTTGCCACCAAAACTCCTGCTACTCCTGAGGTAAGAAGATGACCCAAGGACTTCTTCCTACCAGGGCAGTGCAACCGGGGCCAGAGAAGTGTGGTATCTACAGAGGCACTGCTCCAGGAAATAGAGGAGGAATGTGCAGATCGGAGAGAGTAAACATCCTAAAGGACCCATGTTTGCTACAGTACAGTCTCCTACATTCCCTAAGTCTTCCTGTCAGAGGGGCAGCTTTTCTGCCTTTCCAGAGGTGAGCAGGAGGCAGCAAAGCAGAGGCCACTTGTATCAGCCTCCATGTCTTCCTATGGCTTGAGGAACCATCCTTTATCAAAGACTGCATTTTACATCCATTGTAGCTTTGGGTTTGGATATTTCCAAAAAAACTTTTGCCAGGTGGTAGAATGAGACTTTGCACCATAATGCCTTGCAAGAGCTGCCTGCACCTTCAACGGCAGCAGCAGCTCTGATCATTCTGGTACACAAGCCAACTTCTGCTTGTAAAACTTCCCTCTCTGGAGAAAAGGCTTTTGTTGAAATGCAAGGACTCCCTCCAGGGGTGTGTGGCTCTCTTCTTCCAAGGCAGGGAAATAATTAACTGCCATGATCTCTCAACAATGCTGTGCCTCTCACAACACTTTGAAGGAGCTTGTTAGATGCACAAAACTTACCGTGCCCATTCCATGTTAAACCCTTCAGTTGCTAAATCCTCCTTTCCAAGCTGGAGACAGAGCCAGAGGAGCGAGTTAGTCATGTGGAGTAGGTATGGCTTCCTGATTTCATTAATTTAGTTAATTGCAGCACTTCCTCAACAGCATCAATCTTTTCTCTGTCTTATGAGGTAAGTCCCTGGTTTATAAATTTCATTGCTGGGGCTGCTTGATGATCAGTTTTGCAAACTCTGTTCTTTCCATCATGAATGTTGACTCTGTCTTAATGCCCACTCAGCCAATCAAGTCCAATTCCTATTATAATGAGCTTTTGGAGATGTGATGAAGTTTGAATGCCAAGGGCTGGAAAAGAATTATGGTATTTCCCAAATTTACTTTGTTATTCTTTCCTTCTCCAAAGCGCTCATTACTGCAGACCTAAACAGATTTTTATTGTATAAGGAGAGAAGATGCAATTAGTAAAAGTAAATAAATAATTACTGATGGAAATGGATGTTAGGCTGGTTAACAGTGGTAAAAAGAGACTGTTGTGGTGTGATTTGGAAGAAGGAGATTTGGTATATCCAAAGACTCAGTACATTTAGATCAGGTTTATGGATTATCAATAACTACCTCTGCTTTCATACAGGGCTCAGGAACACCTTTGCATCCTGGTTCCTTTAACAACTGCATCAGTCCTCAGAGTTCACTGGCATGCAGAGTCATGATAGATTTTTTTCTTATTTTTCTCAATACTGATGAAGTCCTGAAATACTACACTTAACCAAAGTTTTCAGACATGTAAATTAGAATTCTGAAACATAAATCACATAGAACCAACAGTTAAAATGTAGCTGTTAAAGTCAAAGGATTTGTGCATGCATAACTCAAATGTGTGTGTATTTGTGCGAGTAACAAATACACAATTAATGCATTAACTTAAAATACATTGAATAGAATACATCAATTTAAAAGGAAAGTATGATCTTATATGAAGCTTTTTAAATTTGTTTGTGCCTTGAAACTCCAGATCTCTGCACAAATATGTTCATTCTAACAAGTCTATAATTTTTCACTGCCAGTGTTAATTTTTGAATTCCTTTCCTTAGTCGTTTTGTATAGCCTGCAAATCTTCTTTTTGTCTTTTAGCACATTTTCAGATATATGCCTACGTTATCTCTGTGTTGTAATCAGACAAGCCTGTTACATAATTATAATTCCTAAACTTATTCTGAGTGATTTTAAAATAGTACTACGACTCTTACTACTACTACTACTATTAAGCCAATAGATATATGGAGCATTGGAGCTTAGTGAAGTGTATCTTCCAGTCACATTATTATTTTACCTTTCTTAAGGTTATTGTGTCATGCTATATCAGTGACACAGGCATTCCAGAACTCAGCCTTTATTTTTGCTCTCAAGAGGAAGAACAAACCAACAAATCAGCTCAGGTGCTCCACCAGCTCATGCTCAGCACAGGTGTGACTTCACAAATGGGGGCCAAGGCCCTTTGCAGGCAGCGTGACAGGAAAGCAGGATAAAGTAATGTGGCAGATGCTGCACAGAGGGGAATTGGGGCCATTTTGCGTGCCTGTGTATAATGCAATGTTATGCCATAATTAAGACACTGGAGAGAAGCAGTTGAGAAGGATTAGCTACTGATCCATACATTTTATGTTTCTGTTTATTTAAGATAAAGCCTCATGCTAGAGTGGTTTTTTAAAAATATATTAAGCCTCTTTAAAGCTTTAATTTCCTTTCTTTTCTTTGTAGATGTATATTTTTTAATGTGTTTATCTCTGGTTTAGTAAAAAGATGGGTTTCTAGAACATGGCCTGGCTTTAGAAGTTGGCCTATAAAGTAGGACAGGGATCTATAGAATTGAACCACACTTCCCATGATTCATGGCAGCACTAAACCCAAGGGAAAGTATGTTTCCCATTTTCAGGGAAGAGTGGAATAGTCTCACTTTTCAAGTACAGGAAGGTGATTTTTTGCACTTTCTTTTTTAAATAATGAAGTTCCCCATGAAAACTGGGCAGTCCTTCTAAAATATTCTTTCCTCAAAACCCACAATTTCCTATCAGTAGACAGCTATGACTGGAAAGTATCATCTGCTCAAATTCTGGAGAAAGAAATGGGGAGCTGTGAAGCTTTTCTGTAGAAGGAAGTTGTGTACTGAAGGTCAGAGGGGACATGAACTTTTTGGGCCTCTGTTAGAAGTCAGTTTTGATAGAGGAGAGAGGGGACAGGCAGAACCAGGTTGCATTCAATTATTCAATTAATTTCCATCACTGCTTATTTCAAATCTTCAAGAGGGTGCTAAGGTATAAAAGGTTGGGGCAACCATCTGTTTGAAAAGTGTGCCAGTGAAAATGAAACAATCCATTAGTATCAAAGGCAGACTTTTTATCTGGCATGGTGAGTGGAAAAAATGCAAAATTATGAAACCCTGTGAGCAGATCCCTTAGAGTTTAAGGTATGTTTGAACCTGAAGTAATTTTTTCTAGCTAAGGAGAAATAATCCTGTTTCTCTCTCTTTGCACTTCTTCTCCTTCTGTCTCTTTGCATTTCTGTGCTGTTTTCTTGCTTTCAGCAAATCTCCCAGCATATTTCCAAGTTAGATAGCACAGCTTTATCAATTTTGTACTTGTTCGGTCCTTTGCAAATCCCATGGTAGTTGAGACTTCAGTGGAGCTGAAGGTCTTTGAAGACCATCTCTGCAGAGTTCTGAAGAGAGATCTTTTAGCACACTTAGACTGGAGATTATCTTCTTCCCTTTTTTTGGAAAAAGATAGGGGAAGGAAAAAAACCCCTAGAAACAGTGTTAATTCTTGAGAGCTACATCATATCAGTGCCAAGTTCCCAGAGGATCTGCCAATTTCTACTTCCCTATGGTGGGTAGGACCAGAGGCCATTCTGCGGAAAGCAAAACATAATAATCCCTTGTTCATGGATGATTTGCCTGTGAGGGAGCTAAAGGTTTTTCTATATAGTTGCATCTGTTTCCTTTCAGAGATTGCACAGCTATGGTAAGGCAAATTCACCTTCTGGGAAAGAGTGTTTCTTGCTACTCATCTGAAACAAGGCTTAGACCTACAAACACACCACAAGGCTCTTCCCCTGGGAAAACCACTCCTGGAACCAAGTATCTGACATGCCATATAATATTCACTAAGAACATTCAGTTGAGGTACATTTGTAAACACAAAATGAGAGACTTCTTAATTTTAAAAAAATACATTGAAACCCTATGTCTTTTGAATGCCTTTGTACCTTTCAGTGCCTCCAGTTCAGAAAAAAAGATCATCATTCATATTTATGAGGAAGAATTTGTGTCCATTCATAATTATCTTTTGTAAAATTCATTTTCTCAGTGCATAAGTAAAATATTCAAAAGGTAAAATGGAAGGGACATAATAAAAGCATTTGTCCCTCATCCCACACTGCAGAACCTTGTCTAACCTGGAGTCTTGATCTATAAAACCAGTGACTGATTTTCCTGGAGGTAAAAGTTCAATGATAATTTGTTTCCAATGCAAGCATTTTTCCAGTCATGGATCCTTTCAAAATTAATTTGGAATACAGATATCTCTCTCTGTGTGTTCTTGAGACTGCCTTTTCTGGGTTATGTGGACTGCGAGCTTTAGGGACCTGAGGAAAGGCCAGTGTTAAGAACAGGCAAAGAGCAGGTACACTTCAACTTTCGCAGCTGCTCTTCCCCTCTCCCCCCTGCCTACCTGTGTGCTGCCATGTTATCTGTTTCCAAGCACGGCCGCTATTAATAGTGTTTTCCAACAGACTGACTCATTTCCCTGCCCTGGTCATTATGGACAGTCAGTGACCTTTAGCAGATGAAAGCTTGAGGCAGTGCTGAATGAAACTGTTCCCTGCGATCAAAGCAAACTCAGCTTATTAATTGCATTAAGTTTTAACCATTGCTTTTAATTGCAAACTTACTTTTCTGATTGGTTGGTTGGTTGGGTTTGTGTTTTGGTTTTTTATGATTACACCCAATGGCACCAGTGAGAGGAATGTGCCATTTTGAGTTGTTAGCAGTTTTTTTTTTCTCTTTAATTCCTCACTTGAATTCTAATGAATGCAGGAGAAAGTTTAATAAATTTGCTGGGTTTTTATTAGTTTTGTCTCACCTCCAACCCTGAAGAGAGGGGTAATCACATCAGACTCTCTATAGCTTGGTAATTTGGGGATCTGCATGACTTTGAAATGGATGTGTCCAGGTGTGGGTGACTGGACAATAAGATGTGCAAGTATGGGAATTCATTAACACAGTCCAGCTGGGAAAAATGTCAATCACAAAGTGTGCTAAGGCATCTTCCTCTGGAGTTGTGGTGAATTCACCACATTCTTTATATGCAGAAATAGAATTCTGTCCCACTATTCTTGGCATTCTTGATTTGAATGAATAATTTTCTCAATTTTTAGATGTTTTTTTAACGTACAGCTTAAAATATCTCAGGATGTGAAAGCACACTTTCAGACAACTGAAGGCAGGCAGACCCAGAAGGAAAGTCCTTAAAAATCAGTGTAGACCAGGGGAAAGCTCAAACTACTTGATTACGTCTAGTTGAGTTAGTGGCTAAGTGAGAATGGAAGTGGACATTCCCAATTTTCAGTGAAATGATATTAAGTGAAAGTCTATCTGGCAATGTGGTTTTACACCAAAACAGAAGCAACATTTGCAGAGGCCTCTGTATTTTTTTGAAAATCAGTGTAATGCACTGAGGTGGCCATAGCTGGAGTCCTTCAAAGTTTTCCCCAACATTTAAAACTTTATTTAAAAACTGTTCCAACTATAAGCTTAAGCCTATATTTCAGGCACTCTCTAGCTCCTTGCATGCCAAGGTAACCTGCTTAGTATTTTTCTTCAGAGATCTGCCTTTCCTCTCAGATGACCAAACAAAGTGTCTGTCCTCTGTCAGGACAGTGAGTATCTGACTGTCTGCTTGTGTATTTGGTCCTGGTTTGAAGAGCTTCATGTTTTCTTATTCCTCCTTTGATGGAGTAAGGTGTAGCAATGTGACATCTGCAAATCATTTTTAGCACCAGGCAATGTAAGTAAAAAAGACTAAACAGGCATTCATTTCTTTAATGCAATGACTATTTAAACAGTTACTAAATTTATTAATGCAAAATAAGAGTCAAATGTTTTATAAGTACCTAAATAGTAATTTAGCTCCAAAAGGTTCACTGTGTGGTTCAGCCATTCAAAAAATTAAGAGGATATTTATATTACTGTCTATTTTCCTCTGCACTGTCTCCAAAGAACAGGCTTTTGATATGGAGACAAACCTATTTTCCATATATACCTATTTTTTTTCTGAGATTCCATTCAAATCAAAGTTCCCCTTCTAGCTCAGGGATATGCATAATAGAGATCATGATTTACTGGATTAAAAATATCAATAGTCTCGTTTCCCTAACAGGATAATGGTTACCAGTTTGTATATGCTACTGCTGTCCCTTGTGTGTTGACAGAGAGTAAAGAAAAGCCTTTACTGAATGCAAATGAAAGCCTGAGGACTGATGTAGTAGTTAAGTGGACTATAAATGGATAACTATCCTCAGTCAATGAAGTGCTGTATATATACTCCCTTGGTGGGGCTCAGAGCTCCTGTAGCTGGGCAGGAAGTTTTCAGATGTAAATGCAGTAAGAAAATGTTGATTAATTAAATCTATCAGCAAATCTGGGTACGTTTTGACAACTTTCGTCTGGAAATGTTTCTCTCAGCTCCAGGATGGGAAGAGTATTTTGGAAAGGGATACAACTCAGTAGAAACAAAGCAGTGATTTTTCTCACAGCTTTGTGGGAACACCAGGTTTTACTTCCTGCTATGCCACCATGCCACATTTCTCACACTTTTGGCCATTTCAGGCCTATTCTAATGCAAATATTCTCACTCTCTGAATAAATAGATATTTAATGGAGGAGAGAAATAAGCTGCAGTGACTGGGCATGCCCTCTCTGTCTTCATATGAAAGACAAAACCAACAACAATAAAATCTCTTTGAAGGAGGAGGCATTTAAAAACCTCAATTTTGGTCATGTGATGAAAATGCATTTTTCCCGCTGATTGAGAGGAACCTCCAGAACCATATTCAGAGTAGGAGCCTGAGTTTGCTGAATCCCCTGGCTGCTGTGGTGCCTCTGTCCCCAGGGACTAAAGGCAGCTCTTATTAACCTGCTCATTTAAGCTCCTAAGGTTGTATGGATTCCATCTTCTTTTTACACAGCACCTACTCTGGCAGAGCTCCAGGCTCAGAACTACAGACAGAATTCAATACTAACATTCTTGTTTAAAGAGATAAACAGATTGATGTCAGTGGGAGCAGGGCAAACAGATACCACTGCATCTTCCAATTTGCTGGGTAGCACTAACATCAAGCAAATTACAACCTCCTTAGATTTTTGTTTATCTATGAACTGCCCTTATGATGTGAATATAAATTCATTGTGGAGATATATGTTCCTCATTATTTCTTTTTCTCATTTAGGCTGCCCATTTTGTCTGCCAGGCATCTGTTAGGTGCTGCTGTAGTCTGCTGACCCTCATCTTTATCAGCATTCTCTTTGTGTTTAGCCTGGTCCTCTTCATGGCTCCTCTCCTTGGCTAATGGCAGTTTGGGAATCCACAAGCCAGCAGGACTCTTCCTTCCTCACAGAGTCTCATGCATGTCTGCCTGCTGCCAATGCACCTGCAACTACCCATTGCTGATGCACAAGCAGAGAAAAGATGTTTGGGATTATTAGCCCAGGCATTGCTCCCCCTGATACATTAATTTAAAGGTAGGTGTGGTGTTGAAGGCCCTGAGGCTGGGTTGACAATCCTCATTTAGTGAAATCATTAATTTGAGTGCTTGGTGTTGCTGTTTCTCAGGGATAGTGGTGATGTCAGTTATCAAGTTGGGTAAGTAAATTCCTGCCATCTCTGCAGAAATATTGAATTCTGAAGAAGTGAACTGGGCCACTCATTATTTACAAGAAAGGAAAGTGTGGAGACTCCAACTTTCTTATATTTGTCAGCAATGAGCATTGCAATGGAGGAAGAGAAGGTTTCCCTATCAAATACATCAGTTGCTAATGGAAGGTGAGGAATGGATTTTGTAACACAAGAGAAGATTGTACTTTTAAAATCATATTTTTATTGTGAGTGAGTAGAGATTTTAGGAAAAATTATCCTGTGAAATCAAACTGTTACCCAAGAAAACTTGAAAAGTTCTTATTTTGTCAAAAAAAGGACATTGGATTTTTGTGTCAACTTTATGTTGCACATGCATAAAAATATAAATTTAATTTTTAAAACATTTTACACAGTGAAGTTGTTTTATATAACACGAAAAAATTTAGAAATTGTAAAAATAAAATCTTATTGCTTTTATTAAGTGCTACTATAAAAATAGTTCTAAAGCATTTTTTTTTCAAGGGGAAAGCTGAATGGTTTTTATTATTTAAAAGGTAATGGAACTCTCTGTCTTATACTCTAAGTTGTAGCAACTTATCTAAAAAGGATGAATAATATGTCCAAAGTAAGACTAGAAACTATTGGGTAATGTAGAAAGTGTGTTAAGGTAAGCTGAATTTTAGTTTGTAACCTAAAAATCAGAAAGTTACCTCAGAGAGTGTGTACTGGGATATTTATCTGCCTGGCAAAAAAGTTGTCTTATATTTTGCTCTTTTGTTTTAGACTGGTTCAACCCAAAATTATGTAGGTACAAACATAGGAGATGAAGGGCAGCCCAAATCCCAGGTTCAAACTTTCCAGACAGCTTAGAAACTACAGACCTTGGACTAAGAATCCAGAATGCTGGGAATGTGGTTATTTCAGAAAAACTCATCCCTAGTTCTTTGATTTCCTCTTTACTCAGAATTCTGTCTCTTCTCTTAATCCTTTTGTTGCTCAGAGTGAGAATCTCAGAGCCAAACTGCTAATTTGGTTAAAACCTCCTGTTAAGGTGGCTGTTAATTTTAACTGCTATGTGAACCATAAATCACTGGGACAAAATCAGACTGCATCAGCATCTATCATTAGTTCTACTACATTAGAGGATTAGCAAACTCCCCTCCCTCAGGCAGATCAATCACGCTGTTAGCAGGTTCCCATGGTACCATCCCACTGCAGCCAGTCTCTACCCATTATATCCTGCACAAAGTATCACCAACCCTTCCCTGATCTTCATACTGCCCAAATGTTTAGCACACCAAAATCTCTGGAACAATCCGAGCAGAACAGAGGGATGCTGCCAGCAGCTGGGCTGCTCTACAATTGCCCAGATAATCAGCACTCGCTCGTTTCCCCACGTGAACACGGGCTTGGAAAAAGAGGGAGCCTGTCTTTCCCCCTGGGCAATCAGCACTGCCACAGCCATCGTGGGCAGAGTGCAAGTGAATCTGAGGCTGTCCTAACCATTCCCATTCTCAAAACATTTATGAGACTGTGGTCATATCACAGCTGTCCATTTAGGGAATAGGCAATAAGCTAAAACATTTCCCATGTAGATGACAGATGGGATTGGGAGATAGGGACTGATGAATATCACTAAGGCATCCCCATGAATATCCATGCATCTTATTGATGCTAGAGCTAAAGCTGTTAAACCTTGAAGCTGAGGAAAGGCTGTTTCTGATAACATTAAGGGAGCAACATGGAAGGAGCAAGATATTTTCCCATTAAAAAAAAAAAAAAAAAAATACGTTTTCTAAGCTTTAAAAATAGTGAGAGTTGATCAGTATCTTGATGGAGTTCAAGAAAATGCTCAAACACCTGTGGGTAGCCATCAAGACCGAGAGACACAGAAGGGAGGATTTAATGGATGGCCATTTGATGAACTAGAAGAGACTTTCCAAAGTCCTACAATCCTCAGCTTGTATGGACTGGAGTTGATGGGAGGAAGAGAAAAATTAAAAGCAATTACCTTGTGCAGCATCAAGGTGTCAATGCATGTTTATGGTATGAAAGTACATTTATATCAGCTGGAGCTTGGACTCTGCGATGGTCACAGCAGTGCTCACAGAGCTTACCCCATGGAAGTAGTGCCTTTGGACCCTCTGTTTTGACATGTCTGCACCATCAAACTGATTCACAGCCTAAGGTGACAAAGCATGGCAATTGTCCTTCTATCTGGTTGGCTTTTGCTCCCCTTCATCTTCTGTCAGACCATCTGCTATGCAAGCTCTCTCCAAGAACTGTCACACTGCACAACTGGGCTGCAGCTGCCACCTTTGCAGCCACAAGGACTTCTGCAACCTGCTTGAGGCCTTGAGATCAAATTGGCAAAGTTATTAAGTTGCACACTCCTCTCTTTTCACTGGAAGCCAAAGTGCAACACTTCAGCCCGCCGGAAGGTGGAAAACCATTTGCAGATTCAGTCAAATAAACATTCACGTCCATGAGTCGAATATCACCTGGGGTTCCTCAGGCCTGGTGGTGGGTGGTTTGCCTGGCTTTTGCATGAAAGGATGAAAGGCATGAACTCTGCTCCACCAGGGACAGAAAAGATGATTTTTTCATAGGCCTGGGAGCAATTTTTGTTTTACTTTCACACTGAATCCAGCTGAGTTCTGCAGAAGCAATTCCTCCTTGCCTCCCACCCAAAGGCTGGAGCTCAGAGCTGATGGCTGCTTTAGCTGCAACTTGCAGCTTTGCCTTCAGCAAACAGAGTTCAAGTTTGAAATGTATTTGCTCCTCTGTAGTCTGCTGGAATGGCAGTATGCCAACCCAGAAAGTTGCCTACAGCTTTAGAGAAAGTACAATGCTGAATGAAATGAGTTTTAAATGGGAGGAAGGTGGTGTTGGAGTATCCCCTATCGTACTCCCACTATGGGATTGGCATCTCCATGACTTGGTGATTAAGAGCATCTGGACGTGCTAAACTGAGGTTATAAAAACTAGATCTGAAATTGAAGAAATTCTGTGCATGTATATATTTTCTCCTAGGAGCTGAATGTTGTTTCCAGGACAAATAGTATGAAGTTTGGAGGGAAATTTGATGGGGAAGGAAGAGGGTCCATCTCTTACTTTCATAGTCCAAACGTCTTATCAATTAATATTGCAGCAATTAAATTCACAGCAGATGGACCTTGGGTCACAAAAAATGCAACAGTTTTTGAAGTTTTGGCACTTCAGTTTTATCTGAGCAAATGGAGGCTCAAACCATGTGAATCATCTCCGAGTTTTTAAAAAGTAGCTTTATTTTAAAAAATGAAAGGTAAATTACTTCAGATGGCAAACTGCATTAGGAGAGCTAAATAAGGAAAAAATATTGTTACAGTGACAGTAATATTAGCTGTCACAAACAAAAATCAGTCAATAAAAGCACTTCGGAAAGTTAAAAAGCCAAATGAAAGAAAAAGCCTCTTCCAAAATTCAATATTTTGCTGTATAAAATATTATCACTCGGACTGAAATCACCACCTGAGTATAGTATTTTTTTCTGTTTTATCAGCAATCTATCTCTTTCCCCTAGTAAATTTGTTTATTTTCCAAAACTGCAGTGTGTTGCCAGCACTTTCCAACATATATACATAAGATAATGCATTTTTCATCCACCCTAAGCCTCTCATTCCACAGATTATTGATTTAGCCATGCTGCTGTAAAGAGAGTCATATTCTGTTTTTGGGGCTAAAGTGACCAAAACTTCTCTCGTGTGATGAAATCTACTTCATTATAAGAAGCACTGGGGACATGGACCCTGTGTTGAGGGTCACTTGCCCACCATCCTGCTCACTCACAATTAAGATTGTGCTCTGACACAGGCTCAGCCTGACCTGGGGAGTCTGTCTGAAGTAGAAAATGCCAATCTTTATCTGTAGACCCAAGAGGTTCATTGCCAAGAGCAAAGAGACAAGTAGAAGCAGGGAAGGGCTCTTCACCAGCACATCTATCCTAACTTTCATCTCTCTAAGCAGCTGAAGTAGCAAACAAAAGTGTCTTGACTGAAAGTCAGCAATTTGGGTAATGAAAACCACACCAGGGGCTGGAATTCTTCCATTTGGTTTGGTTCCTGTGTTTCTCTTAGGAATAGAGAAATCCCCCTCTTCCTGCAATCCATCAGCACTGTGTGGAGTTAATGCTGTCTGTATGAAGATGCAGATTTTGTCCTGTAACAACGTGGAGTGATGTGTGGGAGCCCTTATGCTGCCAGTGACACCACCAGCCAACTAATCTGCTTTCTTGAAGGCTCATATGTTTCATTACCCTTAACTTCTGGTCTACAGGAGATTCTGAGGTCCATATTTTCATGCACTTTTGGATGTACTTGGATCAACAAGGCTTAACTTATGCTTTCTGTCTGCAAGAAACACTTGAATTTTGAGCTAAGTTTGACCTAAATAATTGGGAATTTTTGACCCTGCCTTCTAGCTAAGAAGCCAGGTCAGTTATCCAGGTTTCCTCCACCTCTGTGGAGAGTTTCTGTGACTCTGTCTCAGCAGGTAAATTCAAAAAGGATGCCCAGATCTCAGTAACAGATATTCTGGCATCTTCCTTTTTGTGAGCCCAAACCCCTGCCTGTGTCACCCAGGTGACCTCCCCTCTGATACACAGATTTCTCTGCTAAACCTGTGATTTACAAACACTGTGATAGTCACCTAAAATTATCACAAATGAGCAGCAAGATGTAAGAGCAGAACAGTTCCTAGCTGGCAGCCGTGGCTGGAGTTTTTCTCTTCCAGAAGCAGACCTGTAGCCTAAATGTTTAAGAAATACCTGCAAATGTCATGGGATCAGGACGGAAAGCTGGGATGAAGCCATGGCACTTTGGGCATATCAAATGCCTTTATGCTCCGGTCCTTCACAGCCAAGAAGACATCACAGAATCACACAGGAACACAGAATATGTTGAGTTGGAAGAGGCTCGCAAGGATCTTTGAGTCCCTGTTAATGTCCCTGTATTTATGGCTTTGTCTCCTGTATCCCGTGCCACATCAGCCCATTTCTGTTAGCAACCCAGCAAAGAAGAACAGTTTGCAGTTTACTTCCAGCTACCAGACAGTACCAAATCTGATGGTTTTTATTTGTTTATGTTCCCTGACAAGGACATCTGTTCACTAGAACTCATCTCCAGCGTTAGTTAACATCAAAAGGGACGTCTGTGAGACTGCAGCTGGATTTAGATGGTACAAAGCCCTTCAAGTGACTGTTTGAATCTCTTTTTCTTTTCTGTATCCCCAATCTCCAAATAGAAATGGGCTAATTTTAAATGCGTCTGCAGCTCTTTCCATTTTTTTAAATGTGTCTGTCCTAACTTGTTCTTCAGGATCACCTTTGGCGTGAAGTGTAGCATTTATTAATTTAAAAAACAAAATAGAATCAGAAAATAATAGCTATCCTAAAACACGTACATATATCTTTTTCTTCAATAGAAGTAGGCAACTTTTATTACCCAGAGGTGGAGGTAATAAAAGGGGAAGGGGGGGAGCAGTGAGCAAACTGAGGAGAATCCTTCTTTGTTATTCTTCTCCTGATATCAACCAGCATACACTTAATCTCAGGGAGATCTGATTTAGGAGTGCTGTGAATTCATGTTGTATGCCTATATGACTGTTTATTTAGTTGTGAATTGATTGATTAGGAAATAAGTGCTTTTCAAGTTGACAGTATAAATAATGAAACTTTATTAGTGATATATGTGACACATTTAACAATGCTAATTTTCTGTACTGCTCTGTATAATTCACTTGCCTTTTTCAGTAGGCTGTAAACAATAGAAGGTTTGAGGGAAATCACTAATTTGTTGGCTTTCTAAAAGGCAATGGAAAGGAATCCAGAATTCAGGAATACTTCTAGAGTGCCATCTAGTGTGAAAAATGAAGCCACAAGAAAATGGAACTCAAAACACAGCTTTAGAAAGTATGTCTAAATACACAGATCTCTTCATTTTCCTCTACCACTAAACAATGGTAGCCACTAATGTTTTTCATGTAATTTAATTATAACTGGAAAACTTTATTTGTTCAATTTTTATTAATTATATGTGTGTATATATATGTATACAGTATACATATATATATGGTAGAAAGAATTAGAATTAATGCCCTCTCCACTTTTAGTTCTTGAAAAAATAACAAATGGCTGGCCGAAGCCCAGACTTAAGACTTGGTTTAATCACCTCATGTTCTCATGCTTCAAAGGCTTTGTCATTAAACCTTGATTTCATTTTCACTCTTTTAATTAAGTTACAGACCTTTGCATTTAAAATGGTGATATACAGAAATTGAAGACCACTGTTATGAAACAAGCTTTAAAACAAAAGAGATTAAAAAATATTGTGTTATTGCCACATAGCTTCCAGGCATGGTTTTATCAGAGGTGATGCTTGGTCCTCCTTAGCAAAAGCCCACCTCCTGTGGTCCTGTGGTTATAGCAGACTCATTGCTACATTTAAAGCAGGTTTCTACAACCTCTTATCTAAAATTACATAGGTAATTTTCAGGGTGTCCAAAAACCCTCAATTTATCTGTCTTTGCAGATGCCAATTTTGCAAGTGTGGCCCCAGATTTAATGAGGAAAATACCAGGTGCTCACCAGGTTTTCTTGCTTGTAGGCCTTTTATGGGCAGTCTGGCAGAGCCAGAGGGCAGGGGGAGAGGGCAGACCAGTCTGTGCAGGTGAGTACTTTTGCATTTGTCTACCTGTCCACAGGGAATAGATTGAGAGCAGCAGTTTGTAATCAGATGCCATTCTGAAGAAGGATCCCACCTGGGCAGGTATTCTGTTACAGATGCTCCCTAGAAAGGGGACTTTGGCAATTTTTAAATAACAATTTATGCTCCTACAGTTTTCTTTATGTGCAATACCTGTCAAAGAATCCTGGTGTTGTGTTGGGAGTGTCTCCTAGGTTCATAAGTTTGGTAAAGACTCACAGCAGTATCAGCTCTGAGAAGAGTACCAACCAGGCATCTCTGTGGTAAATGTGTTTGTCTTTTCAATCAAGATCAGGAAAATTAAATCTCTTCACTTTCTTTGTACCTGTGTCTTAATTAATGCTCTTTAAATTTATCTTCAACCTGCGTGACCTGTTACAGGGAACTGTTTATGCCAGAGAAGAGCCGTGGTTATATTCACAATGACTGGCTTTGGGATTTAGAAACGTTTTCAGTATGCATGTCATCTGTCTGGGCTGTGGGTCTTTGAAAGGCAGAGATTTTATCTATAGTGAAAGAAATATTTGCATTATGGAGGCTGAATATAGTGTATTGTTATGTCCACTTGGTATACAACACTGGTAAATTTATTGATCTCAAGATGAGATAAAAGAGGGGAATGTCAAGAAAACTGAAGAGAAAAGAAATGTGGAACTGAGGCAGGGAGATTTTTTTATTTCTTCTGAATATTGCATAAGCTGTGAAGGAGGAGACTTATGACAGTATCAGTGAGCAATTAACAGGGAAAAGGAGTAGGGAGGATGTGGTGTGCAAAGTACTGCTTCCTGCTGAGTTTAACTGAAGCTCTGCCTTTGCCATTCTTCAGTAAAAGAAAAAAAAAGAAAAAGAAAAATTATGTAGAGATCACCCTTGCAACCTGAGTGTTTGAAAAGCCATAAGGAGAAGAATTTTTCAAACAAAAATTTTCATGGCAGCATGGAGAGACCTCTTTCCAAATACGCTGTTAAGCTCCTGGCAGCAATAGTGAGAAAGAAACAGGGGTGGGAGGGGAAGGAGCAGAGAGGAGGTGCTTTGGTACTAGGGAAGGTGTGTTTTCTAATGAGGTCAAAAAGTAGATTGAGTGTTTGCTGTAGGATACTTTATCAGCTTTACAGGTCAATATCTCCCTGTATCTAAGGGGTCTCAAATTCTTCCGGAAAATAACAGTATTTCTGCCTTTGGCAGTGCCATGTAGGAGACCTCTGGTGGTATTCTTCTCTGCTCTAGTGTAATTACTCTGTATTTTATGGTGCTGTGTGGAGTGGTTTGAGATGTACGCATGACTGAAATCTGGAACAAAAGAAAGGGATTGGGATGGTAGCCATGAATGCAGACCTGTATCCGTGAGATACAGCAGAGGGGTTCAGATAGGCAATAAGGATCACTCTCTCCTGGGAGTCCTAGGTTGGAGCTCACGCCTGTGCTGGATGTGCCCGTGAGCAGGAGACTGCAGATGGGCACCACAAATAGCTCCCGTGGCTCAGGAACAGCTCCTGGAGGCAGCAATAGCGGGAAAGTTGCGCTTTTCCTGCATTTCTATTTCACTTCTGCTCTCCCCACAGAGGTTGATTCATTCTGCTGTAGTTTCAAACAGATGCATTAGATCCTTTTAGGCTGAGTTTTGAAAGCTTGTTAGAGCAATGTTTCCAGTTTTCACCCTTATTGCCAAATCACTCCTGCTTGGATCTTGGTGTGTTCCCGAAGGAGTTGTGAAGGCTGACAGTCAGCGGTCTTGTAGAATTAGGAGCTCAAACTTTATGCCCCTGAAGAAAAAAAAGAGAAATTTGTAGTTTTAGCTTAGGGATAGACTCAAACTCTTGAAGCTCCTCTGCTGTTTGACTCAAAGTATTTGATGTTTTTTTCCTATCGAAAGAAAATATCCTAATTCATGTTTGGAGATGTCTCCAGTTGATTAGTTGTGGGTATTTTTACTCCCTCTGAGCCTAGTTGTATTTCACTCATGGGAACCTTTATGCAGCAGAGGAGCATGCATACTCTTAAATTATTTTTGTTTAGCAAATATCTCTAAAATATTTGTGCAAGCGTTTAAAATATGTGGCTTGCACCAAATACATGTGTGAATACAGTATGAAAAAAGATATTTTTGTGCTACTTTTGTTCCACATTCTTAAACCAGCTGAGGAGGACAGAAGGCAATTTTTACTCCATAAGGTATCGTTTCTGTCTGCCTTCAACTTGCTGGTCACTGTCAGTGCAATCAGTGTTGAAACTGGAAGCTTACTGGCATCCCTCAACAGGTTGGTTGTGGTGTCTTCTAGCATTCTATTCTCACCAGCCTTTAACAGTTGTTTCTTTTTCATACTGAGATGGTCAGCCTTGCATTTAAGAGGGTGTTCCTGATGGCAATTCTTCATAGCTGTCATTAAAGAGTGATGAGTCCAGGCCGAAATACTGTGAAGTTAATGAAAGTCTTTGCATTGATTTTCATACTCTCCCGTGTTTGTGCTACATATTCAATGGACGTTGGATCAATCCCCTCAGAAGGCTCTGTAAGATTAGCCAGAAATGGAAGTTAGGTACCATGGAAACAAAAGGCTCGACTGTAATCCATAGATGAGAATCTTATTGTCACAGATGAATTTACTTAGTTGGCTTTCAAATAAACACAAATATAAGAAAAAGCACGTCAGCCTAGGTGTTAGTGTAAGGACTGTATCTTTTAATTTGTCTGGTAAATATTTCATTAGCAACTGTAATAAAATATTGATTGTAGTGTCTCCATTAATCCATATTACTTTGATTCTGTACTTTTTTCGCTTTTAATAATTTAGCAAAATCTTTTTTACTGGACACTTTCTCATCTAACTACCCCAGGGTGGGAAACAAAATTACTGTGGTAATATAATTATTTTTTCCCCTGTGCCATCTCTCCTAATTCAATTAATTAAACATAATGTCATAGCATCTGATTTTATTTTATATATTAATAGAAGGTAAACAGTGAATATTTTCTTGAAGAAAACATTCCCCTCATGCTCCTAAGACTCTAAAATGACTGTTCATAACATTAACACCGAGCAATATTTCTGAGTGGATGGTATACAGAAGAATCCCAATCCCTTTCCATGGGAAGAGGAAAGCATTCTTCTTTCAAGAGTCTGGCCTATTTTGGAGAAGCTAGAAACTTGAAAAAAAGCCAAAGCAATAGCTAGATACAAAGGAGGAAACAGAAGAAAAAAAATATCAAAAGTCTTGCTGCTTTGCCTGTTTACCTTGCACATGTGCAGAGTCATTAAGGTTAATAGTCAGGTCACCTAATTATCCTCATACAAATCCTTCCAATAATAGATGACTATTGTTTTCTTTAGAGCAGCTGAAGTCAAGGCAGTGCTTTGACTAAATATGCTGACCACTTACCACTATTTGTAATTGTAAAGTGTTTAATCTTCTAATATTTTCAGTAGTACATTAGCACAGAATCCACTCATGGCTTTCTATTTCTTTTTTTCTAGGAAGTCAAAAGACAGGGTGGCTCTACCAGATCCTCAGTGTCAACTCTGTATTGCATATTAATATATAATGGTTAAATACAAGTTAAATACTGAGTAAACACCTGGAAAATACATATTCATCTTGATCTTCTAAAATCTGGTGTAAATGGCAAGTGGCCATTTAATTTCTGTGGAAGTATTGAGCTTGTTCTTTAATTCCTCTTAGTGCTGAAGAAATCTGCTGGCATTGGAGCTATTTACAGTGGCAACATAATAAATATGGAAACAAAGACATCAACTGCACCAAATTTTAACTGGCAGAATTTTGGCATAGAGTTTATGGTATGCTCCTGGTCATCAAACCAGTGAAAGCAGTGGTTAATGCCCAATGTAGCAGCTAATTTCTGTCACATGGATATTTGTCTGGGAAATTAGCCTGGGTCTCAGCCAGATGGAATTGCACAGTTTCACTATCTTTGCAGCTCTATTAGTTTGAAGTCAGGAGAGCAGACATGGCCTTGACAAGCATATGATTCTGTGCTGCGTTGCCTGTCCTGGGAAGCTGTTCAGCTTTTCTATATTTAACAGATGAAAATGTCTCCAGAGTTCATCAAACACACACTCAAGATATCACAAGCTGCAGCTGGCAGCTGGGAGCTCTGCAGTTCAAGGTTAATGGGACACTAATTAGTAACTATAGAGGGATATCAGCATGTAACACCCACTTTTTGAGCAAGTAGGAAAATGAATTAATAGTCAAGAGAAGGAGGGCCCTTCTCCAGCTGCCTCCAGCTCCCTGCAGCTCTCATTCCATCTTCCCACAAGATCCCAGGGCAAGTGCTAGGGCACGCCCCTGCAGCCACAGCTGGGAGCACTGGGGAGCCTTGCAGGGTTGGCTGGCATGGGGAGACAGCCAGGTCACCCCTGGAGAAGGTCAAAGTCAGCCTCTGCACTGCTTTGCCCCCTCCAGCCACTTCAGACCCTGGGAAAGCCTGGTAATGTGGCAAAAACCCTCCACAGCCCCGGGTTATGGGAATCATCCTAATGCCAGAGAAAACCAGCAGAGAGCAACACCCAGCTGACAAGCAGCCTCTCTTCTGGTGTCAGCAGAAATTGACTGTAGGAGAGAAGATAGGATTGAAAATTGCTGGAACACTGAGTTGAATAATAACCAGGGAGTGATCCCTCTTAAAGTGGAAAAGAGCAAGATTAATGTGCATTTTACCGAGAGATAACACTTCCACAATTACTATTAAGTATCTAGAAGTCCCTAATTCAAAATATGGATAATTTTTTGTAAGTCTTGCCACCGACTGCCATATTTTCAGGCTGTAAATTTAATAGCTGCAGGAAAAATTTGGTTCAATGTATGTAGCATCACACCCTTTTCAAATCTTTTCTTCTTTATAACAGCCATTCTTTCAGGACTCAAAAGCACATTTCATTGGTTAGAAATCCCATCTGTATAATTTCGAATTATCCAAGATAAGCCTGGGGGATAAAATTAAAAGCCAAGTTTGATGAGGTTGATTCTTAACTTCCTTGTCATTTGGCAATCTGGGACATTGATTCTTTAGATGACTTTATGTATGACAGCCCATATTCCTAGTAAATTCAAAATTAGTGATTTTGTGTTCATAGAGATCTCAAAATAATTTTTGTCAGAGACTTTTGAAAATATAGGTTACACAAACTCAAAAGCTTTTCTGTCTCCTCCTATAACTCAGCTTTTCATTTTTACCCAGATCATTCTCCATTGCATTCCTCCTATTACAATATATTCTCCTTAGTTTTCAGTCAGGCATTGGCAATGAATGAAAGTGAAAGCTTCATGCATCACAGAAGTAACATAAGAAGGAATAAGTTGCTCAGATGTCAAAGCAGTATTAAGTCTAACCAAAAGCATAGTACAATTACCTGGGAATATTCAGGGAAATGCATTGAAAATGACAGGCTGAATTTCTGTGGTATGAAGAGCAGTGAAGCTGCCTTGCAGTGGGGTAAAGGGCAGTAATGAGTGAAGAGTGCAGCTATAATATTGCTTTAGGAATTATTTCATGTTGTACAGTTAATTAAGGAGACAGGTCCACACTTGTAAGCTTCTTTCTAAAGTCAGGAGTAGAATTTCTACTTTTCACAGGATTGTTCCAGAAACGAGACCAAAACGTCTTACTGGTATCAGCTGAGATTACTACATGTGAGCTTGAAAGTTTGGGCCTTGAAGGAAGAGTGCCCTGAAGAGAATTACACTGAGACAATTAATCACAGAAAGGAATGTCTGGAAAAGTCTTCACTGACATTGTCATGGTGCTAAGAACATGGACACACCTGAGTTGTGGAGCAGCTGACACCAGACAGAGCCATACCACTTTCTGTGGGTGAATGTGGCTTTGAGTTTGAGGTAAAGATGACTTTTTAGTCCAGTTGCTGCAGTTCCAGTTTTGTTCTACTGAGATTTAATTGGCTCACAGAAGTGCAAGTGAAACTGCAAGCCTGAGATGGTTGCTTGATAAACCTTTGGGATGCTGGGATTTGATAACTGGAATGACCCAGTGACATTACAGAAATTTTCTTTGTTAGAAAAACACAGCTATGGTATTCCCAACTTACAACACTGGATTGTTACTTGCAATGTCTCTCTAGTTAATAGTAAAGTACAAAAGTGGGGTTAACAGAGATAATAAGCTAGCAAATACTGATGGAAATTTGATTGCAAAGGAGTGATTTGCGTAGCAAATAAGAATTAGATACCCTAATGTGTTAACCAAATAAGAATCAGGAAACACTTGGGAAATTAATGTGTGTAAAGTAGACAAAATAAAGCATTCAAGGCATGCTGGTCCCTGGGTTTCCCAATTGTCAAGCCATAGGATGAAGGTTATAAGTAAAGGAAGACATAGCCCACTTCTTTTGCATCAATTTTGTTTGCTGAAACTTTAGTTTTAGACATTAGCGGGGCCTGAATCTCCAGAGTGAGTCTGTAGTTCTTGTAACCATCTCAGACAGATGTATTCATTCAGGCATTAGCAAACATCAACCCCACAGCCGAAGCTGCTTCTGTAATGTTTCCAGCTGTGTGCCCAATCTAGTTTAGAATGCACTGTCTCATCTGAACACCTGAGACAAGACACTCTCCACAAACACAGTGTTCTTGGTTAAAGATTTCATTACCTGAATATTTTTTGATAACTATCTTTTTCACCGACTTTGTCCTGTTTGCGCTATGGCTATTTTGATCCTTCTGAAGTGTCTCATGTTGCTATTTGTGTCTTCAAACAGCAGAATTGTGTCATCTTGGTAGATAAGCAAAACCAGTGTCCTACTGCTGTAAGCACTGAATAGATGCTCAGAGTGAGACTCTGACCTCCCTAAATAGATTGCCAATTGAAGGGACCAGGCAGAAGGAAAATTCTACTTTTGTTGAGCTGAATACAGGATAAATTGCATGGATACATAGACTAACTGCCCTACTGCACATGGGAACCTCTGTCGAGATGGACACTGCACGTGAACCCTCTGAGTCCCTGTCCAACACCTTATTTACTCTTTCATTGTGCACCTCTTGTTACCCTTTATCAGGGGTCTTTGTTCCTTGACAAAAACTGGGAGGGCTTTATTTGACAGAGAAAGCAAGTCATAATGTTTATAGTTCTCCATTTTTCTTCTTTTCCCTTTTGCTTAATAGTATATAAAAATTGTTTTAGAGCCACTTAATGAATCCAATACTTTATATAGTGCTGTAATTACTTTGATGCAAGTGTCTAAAACCACCGCCAATCTCTCGTTTACACCATTTATATGCAAGTGAAGCACTTATTTCCCTAGTAAATCTTCTGCTTTTCTAACAGAAACTGATTTTAAAATAGAGAAGGAAAGGGAAAAAAATAGGTCATTGATATTCTTACAAGCTGTCTGCAAAACATTATTATAAAAATAATTGCATTTTCAGCTAATCAAAGATGTGTTTAGGAGTGCTTGTTCTGCAAGAATTATACATTCAGAGCTTAGATGGAGCTTTCAATAGCTGCATGCCTGAATCTTCCAAACAGGCCAGGATATGCTATTCAGGACCATGGATTCTTATTTTCCAAGCATGCTTGGACTGAGGGCTGTTTCCTGAGGTAACCCAGGCTCTTCTCTTCCACACCTCTCAGTGCTGGTGCACAGAGTGCCAGGGGAAGTCAGTGATGGAGAAATGTAATTTAATTAATTGGATAAAATGAATTGAATCCCCTATGATATCTGGAAGATGTTGATCAGCAGGTAGATAACCTAAATTTCATACTGAGTGACTCTTTTTTTTTTTTTTTTTTCCCAAATGTTTCTGGTTTCTGTGTTTAACTCCCTCAACCCTTGCACACCAATATTGGGGCAGACCAATAAGAGAAACTCTATGTTGTTTCCTGGGTTCACCTAGCCTTCAGAATAATGCTGTCACAGGATTTTGCATGGCAGTAGCTCTGCAGCTACTTGTTCATTAATATTAACCAGAGATAAAACAGTAATATATGCTGATCAGAAGTTCATTTCCCTGTTGTTTGCTCTCTGACAGTCTAACAGCAATGATAATCCGAGCTTAACAGGCATTACAATGGAAATCCTCCAAATGAAACACAGAGATTAGTGACTTCTTAACAGTACAGCCATTTCCTCTGTTTGTTAAAGTGACATTTCCTAGAGAAAGGGGAGTATAAATTGAAGTTCAGTGTTGCCACCTGTTTTCCTCAATATTAGGCTTTGCTGACAGTCCACTCAGCCCAAAATGTTAAGCTGTAAATCTGTTTGGGAGATAAGATTTCATTTTATCTTTGTCATCATAAACATCATCTTCAAATTAGCTTCTCAAAGAGGTTCCCAAGATTTGAGTTGTGCTTGTCTAAAGGGCCATGGCAGTAGTGTCCTTTGCCATGCTACTTGAGAGTTCTTCCTATGATGAGCAACTCCCAGTGTTTCAAAGAGCCAGGAATATCTAATAACTGACTTGGAAAACCCCTTTCATGTGATGTTAGAGTATGAAGCAGATTATTTTTCAGAGACAGGGTAGTTTAGCAGAATTACTGCACTCTGGACTTTTACCTCCTTCTAGTACAAGAGGATAACAGTCACATTTTGGCCTCTTTCATATGAGGCAAACTAGGAGAGCACTGAAATATGGTGAGCATTCCTTAGTGCTCTGCTGGCAGTATTGTAAGAACTGTAGAAACCCTCCCGCTGTTTTTTTTTTTTTTAACCATTGAGCCCCTGGAGTAACTCCAGATGAGATTTTGCCTTGTGGAGCCACACTTTTCCACCACCAAACAAGCCTGAAAGGATGATCCTTCCTTCTCGTCTTCAGGAACAAGGCAAAAGTTATCTCTGGAATCAGAGAACTGAAAACTAAGGACATCAGGAAGTGTTAAGACAAGACAGTCCCTCTGCAGTGTCCCCAGTGCTGCCCTCGCAGGCTGTGCCTTGCTGGAGTTGTGTGAGCAGGAAGGGGCACAGAGGGCTCTGCTCTGGTCCATGTGCAGCCCCACAGCACCAGCCCATGCTGCAGCACTGCCCTGTCCTGCCCCAGTTCTTTGGTGTTTAGTGGATTTGTTGGTCCTCTGGATTGTGAAGCCATAGACCCCAGGAAAGGAAATAGAGACAAGCAGAAATTCAGGTAGTCATATGAGAAGTCAGCTGGAAACCTCTTCTTTAATGTATAAGATCCTCCAGGTCTGGTTCTTGGGGTTTTCATTCTTTTTTGTTGGTTGTCTGGGTTTTTGTTTTTGTTTTTTTATCATACAGTTCCTTTTTTTCAGAGGGACATAGAGCTCAAAGACCTGCTTCATGTCACTAAACTTAACAAAGTACCTCCACAAGGGCAGATCTGTCTCTTCACTGGTTTTCAAGACAGTTTTAAAAGTTCAGCTCTCAGACTGGTTTTGAAAGTGGGTGACAAGAAATCAGAAGATTGCCTGTCCCAGCTTTAATCTTCCAGCTCATCTCCTATGGAGTGAAGTATTTTATAATGAGCATTCGTGACTTGCCTTATTCACATTTTACTTGTACTTCCTTAGAAAAATATAGGGCACATTTATTGCTAATTAATTAACAATGACTTGATTATATAGATTTAGTTTAAAATTACTAGCAGCCCAAAAATATATCTTGCAGACAATTAATTAATAACTATTTATTTAGTAAAACTTACCTAGAAATCAATTTCAAGTGCCTTTACTGAGGGCAGTGGGAGGCAGAAATGGAAAGACACAGTGTTCCCTTTGAGTGTTCTGGTCTCAAGATTGCTTTTTCTATGCTGGAGAATAGTAAAAAAAATTAAACATATTAAAAAGCCACATTCTCTTTTACTGCATGAACTGACCCACAGAGGCTTCATAAGGTTATAGCAGGAATGATGAATGATCTTTCTTTTTATTTCTATATAATTATTTTTCTAAAAAATACATTATTTCCCTTTGTTACAAGTTGTCCAGCATTTAGGGCTAGCAAAGCGATTTCTCTCAGTGGTTGGAATCAAACAGCCCTGAGATATTTCTCTTTTTTTAATTGGCATGAGGGCAATGTATGTGGAAAAAAAACAGTGGTAGGCAGTTTCATTGAACAGAGGTCTCCACCTGTGTGCCTCATGAGCTCAGTGCCAGCTGAAGCATCCTTCCTTCTTCCTGTAAGGCTCTCTCACAGCTCTTTCTCCATCATCCAAACTGCTGCTTCCTCCAAGAAGTTACCTGGCCTGCATATTTTTGTCCCCCACATAATTAACCACTCATGCCTTGAGCAAAGATCTTTTTTGTCTGTAGATTTTCCTACAGATTTTGAGCCTTAAAAGCAGAACTTATTCAATTGTTTGATGAGGTAATAGGGACTTTGACTCTTCAAATGCTAGTTATTTGCATAGAGGTAAAGGGCTCTTATTACTGGTTAAAAAACTGTTGTTGCATTCAGCAACTTCCACCATAACAAGCTGGTTTTTTTATGTATTGGCTATGCTGCCTGTAAGGAGAGGCAGGATTATAGATCTGAAAATATTATAAAGTTCTCTTGAAAGGTGTTACCAGGGTATGACAAATGTTTATGGGACAGTTTTGGGATTTTTAAATATTTGTGCTGACAAATACAGTTGAATGAACAAATGAATGAATGAAAGAATGAAACAACAGTCCTTTTTGTAATGTTTGTCTAGAATTTGAACCTCTGACCAAAAACTAATGGTAAACATTAAGGGATATGACTGTGCTGGATGTAGGGCTGGTTTCCCATGGCTAAACAATGTCTGTACTGATTTTTTCTTAAAAATCTTTTTGTTGGTGATGCTGCTGGGGTTTTTTTGTTTTGTTTTGTTTTTTTTTTTTTTTACTTGTATATCATAGTTACTGCATCTAAATTTGATTTTATATATATCTTTGAAGCAAAGCTGCAAATTTACAGTTGCCACAGAAAGCAATACATTTCCGGGGGGGGAGGGGGGGGGGGAATAGCGCATCAGCTCTTAATAAGAAACACAAAAATTTCAAACTCAAGAAGAGCTTTCTTCAACATGGATGTTTTTAATGTTCTTAAGAGCCTTGGAAGCGAGATAAGAGGCCTTTTCTGAAAACTAAGTCCCTGATTTAGCTGAAATACCTTGAGTTCTGACATTCTGAAGTACAGGTTCACTGCAATACTTTTCTCAAGCCTCAATCAAAGGAACATCACAGCACACCACTTATTCTTCTCTGTTATCCAGTAAAAAAGCATCTGTGTCTTTTCATGTGTAGAAAGGATATTTTTAGATTTAAATTATCTGTCCCTCATATCCCCCTCCATGTATATGAATCAATAAGTAATTTGAAAACTAAAACACCAGATCTGGTAGAATTGTTTGTATAGAGCAGCTGTGACAAAAGACAGAGAGAGTATGGCTTGGAAACAATCAGCTGAGAAAGTTGGAACAGCAGTTGTGCCTAATTGATTTGATTGGGTCTCCATTTGATAGAGGTTAACAGAAGGATGATCCCAGGAAATTTTTCCCCTTTCATAGCATGCATTTAACCTTACACACATGAGTAGGTTGCAAAAAGACAGGTTGATGTGCAGAGACTGAACAGCAGGACAACGAGGAGCTCCCTTCCACAGGCACAGTTTCATCCATTACCTGCTCCCCAGGGCACATTGCATTTTTTACTGGCAACCTGTAGGTCACGAGCCTCCTAAAAGGGGCAGGGATATGGATTAGTTCTGGGACTGCAGCTGTTACTGCAAATCACTCTCCTTCCAGGTGATGGAGGAACTTCTACCATAAAGTGGCTTAAAGATCACCAGTTTTAAAATGTAACAATGGATTCAAAGTCTCTTTTAATTTGTCTCTGCCTGGTACAAAGTGGATCAGCCTTCTGCTGACACTGTTTCTTTTTAAGTTTTCCTACTAGTCAGAAAAACTCAGAACAATTCAGTGGGTTATTTTTTTAAAAGAGGACAAGGTTAATCGTGGTATTTAACCACATAACTCAGAGAACTATTGCTTTGGGGGAAAAAAATACAACTGATAGCAAAAATATCTGTTTCATAGAGGTAATGAAAAGGAGCTGATTACATTGTGACCACTTCAAGCCAATTTGGCTCAGTCATATAATGCAAAATCTTTTTGCAAATAACAAAGTAGGAAACTACATTGCAAAGATTTCACTAACCCAGAGGAGGAAAAAAATAAATTCAACAGAAGAGATTGCAGTGGTATGTCTGTGTTTAACCTGACAATTTTTAGGATATCACTGAAGTCTCCTGTACCAAAATTGATTTGAATTAGCATAATCCCATTTTATCCATGAATTTACTATTCTTATTACAGTCTCTTAGTCTGCCATTCATTAGTTCTGCTTAGGAAGAACTAAGTTTTGGACTCCTGTTTCTGGATGGTGTTGGATTATGCCTCTTTTACTTATTTTGGTCTGTACATGTTTTATGAAACAGAGCATGAGGATGACAAAATATAGCTGTGATCCCTGCACAGCCCCAAAACTCTCCGAGGGTGTTGGTGGTCAGCCTTGCTCCAAAGGCAGGGTGTAGGTGTTCATGTTTATGGATTGCCTTGAGAAGTTTGAGATAAAAAGCTGAATAAAGGAAACCACATCCCATTTGTACCCTTTGTACTGGTCCTACAAAATCCTATCACAGGAATTCACAATCTTGAGTGGAATCTACTGACAATTTATCTGTAAATGGAGTATTCCAGATGGATACCCCACTGTGCCCTGGGGCAACAGTGAGCACCTCTTTTTTTTTTTTTTTTCTAATCTTCTGCGGAATCCTTTGAGAGGCTTGTAGCTGTTTTTGGGTTTGCTTTTTTATATGAAAATACAGCCTGAGCTGCATTAAAACGTTGCCCAGAAGAGAATGGATGTGTAGTGCAGGCTGTGGGCTGCTTTCTCTGTTCATTGTGGGGAGTCCACAGGGTAACCTGTAGCACTCACTACTGGAGCCTTATTCATGCTTTGACCAAGATGGGGATGAAGAGCAAAGGAGTGAATGCACCAGCTTGATGTTGTTGACCTTGAAGGAGGATATACATAATGAGAAATGCAACCTTGGTGTTTATGACATCCTGCTGAATTTATGCAATAGGAAAGCACTGTCAGAGTCTGGAGATGGATGTGCTGGTCTACAAGATCACCTTTCTTAGTTTTCCCATCTTGCTGAGAGCCTCTCCAGTTCTTTTCTTTCACACAGGAACATATTCAGCTCTGAGGCTGACTTGAGGGGAAAAATGATGGAGGTTACATTACAATGACAATAAGCACACACGTAATTTTGATATGCCCATCCCAAGTCAAATCCCATCTGTGGACCTCAGTGGTCACTGCAGCAGGAAGAAGGACTATATTAGTGTAGGATGAATGGAATTGACACGTGGGGGAAATTTAGTTAGTGACATTTGTCATCAGTGGCCTGTAGGGCTGCGGGGGGTGCATGGCATTGTTATATTCTCTGAGGAAACAGTAGATGCATTCTGTCAGTGTGATGGATTCAAAGGGCAAGGTTAATTCAGAGATACTTCAGGTTTTTTGCTGTAAGAGTTTTTAAAGACCCTCAATGAAATCTGGCATCATTTTTGGTCTACATTATTCCAGGGAGAGATGCTTGATCTAGTATTCTTTATCACAGGAAATATAGTGATTTTCATTTCAAAATGAGCAAAAAGTGGATTTAGTGATGGCAAAAATAAATAACGTGGATGGGCTAGTGTTACTGCTTTTGTCAGACTCATTCCCATTTCATTTTTTAAAAGCTCACATTGTGTTTGTGTTTTGCTTTGCATCCTCTGTACACTTTAACACACATTTGTCTTGGAGTCTGATTCTGTAAATATCATGGGAATGATCATGGATGTAGAATTTCCCTTTCCATGGTTCAAATATTACAATCTAAAAGATGCATTTGCAAAAGATAACACACAGCTGGGACACAACAGAATGCATTTAAAATAAATATAGGGTAAAACTCTTTTGTATTGAGAAGGGAAAAATAAATCAAGTAATGACAGATTTTAGGCGTTACTAGTGTTCCCACGGACTGCATTTGTTTTTGTTTTGTTTTTCCCAATCAATACTATTCTGTAAACCCAGGAAGCACTTAGAAGACAGACTTGCTGAGGCTAGATATCACCTTCTATTAAGGGTACAGGTGGCTACTCTTTGCTAACAGGGATGCTAATAAACAGTTTTATTTCTTCACAGAGAGTTTAATTCCTCGAAATATTTATTTTGTAAGTAAACTGTATTTTAGAGGTTTCACTACAAATCCAAGCCTGTTTGAACAATCCATGCTGATTAAATAAAACACTGGGAAGGTTATTAGCATAGCTGGCATATATAAGTTTTGAGATTGTTTTGGCATTAGGAACTTGGACAAGTCTTGTTTGAGGTGATTTGTTGTTCTACTAGTTTAAGTATTTCCCTCTGTAAAGCTGCTGTCAGAAAAGATTAAACCTGTGCACAGAATAAAAAGGTGGAAGACTTATGGTGAAACTTAACACCAGGTCAGAAATGAACCTTTGTCCCCTTTTAGAAATTCTCTTTACAGAGCAGTTATAGAAATGTGAAAATGTTCTTTGTTACCTCCTGTGTTGGATTTTGCTACCACCTATCACCACTTTTTCTTTTCCAATTATGATTCCCTTACCACCCTTATCCTTTACTAAGACTGTAAACTTTACTTAGTGACTGGCATATAATCTCTATTTCCTCCCTTTCCTACTTTGCACATCCCCTGCATTCACCATTCTGTTGAATTCAGCACAACCTTGAGTGAAAAAAAGTTGTCTTGGGAAAAGAGTGCTAATGCTTCCCTCAAATCATCACTTGGATAGCCCTTTTCCACCCGTCTTCTTCAAAGCCACAAAAATATGTGATTGTTAGGACTTTTGAAAGCCAAACTGTCCTCCTGAGTAGGTTCCTTGAGAATGACTTGGCAACCATCTGTTTCTAGAGCTCACTGAATCCAACATTTCAAGGGTTTCTGGGATTCCTGCTGGGGCGATGGAGAGCAGACTTGGTCTCTGCAGACTCTTGCTTGAAGATGTCAAGCTTGAGGATGAGTGTTTACATTTTGCTTCCTGATGTTAAATCCCGTGTTTGCAAGGGGATGGAGTTACGCTCCAGAAAGCACAGCCCTCTGCTTCAGATCTGTTTGCAAGTTTGCAGCCTGGCAAAGTAAATTTGGTTGGTGATGAATCTACAGGCATTTCTCGTAGCACACAGCACAATTTATTTTTAAAAGCACTTCTCTCTCCCTAATGTCCATAACTCTTAACATATGTGGGCAGCTCATCTTCGGGTAGATGAAAATCATTGTCTGACTGAGGCCATTTTTCCTTGTCCTCCTATCTTTTTCCTTTTTCTTTTTTTCTTCTTTCCTCCTCTCAGTGAATTACTAGCTGGCAGCCTGCCTCTGCTCCCTTGTGCTCTGGGTTGAAGTTCAAGAGTGCCCCAGAGCTGCTTAGCTGAATTGCTGAATTAATGACATCCAATATGACCTGTTCGTTTGAGGGTGAGAAAGGGAATTTTCTAAGATGATGTATACCAAGCAAGCTCTGTTCTTATATAAGTGCCCATTATTATCTAAATTAAATGGTTATAACATCCTGGCTTTTAAAAAAGTACCCCATTACTGTAAGTTAAAGATTATTCCTTCTTTATATCTCTATTACTGGGAAATGCTCAAGAACTTCTCTATTGCTGACCTCGTAGGCTCATAAAGTGCAGCTTTTCACGACTCAAGGGAAAAGGTGCAAGAAGTGAGCCAAAGGAAAAAAATTATTCTCTTCCATTTTAACATATTCTTTTCCTCTCTGTGAGATGATGGGTTTGTACAATTTCAGTATGATATAGGTTATGCACTGGAGAAGGGGTGCCAGGTGTCAATCTTAGTGTTGTTCAGACCTTTCAAATTTTAGGGACAAAATCAGTAAAAAGAGAGAGGGGGATAACTGATAGTTTTAAGATACATAACATTCAATGCAATGGCAGGGAATGATTAGGAGGTCAAGATTTCAATAGCAGTCAAGGTCCCAGCTTTAGAAGAAATATAAATCTGTCTTGGGAATGCTGATCTGGAGTATTTGCATAGACCTTAGTGAAGTATGACGGACTTGCTGGGTGGCAAGTTATTCTGCCTCTATTGATAGCAGAGACTTGCAATACCTACAATGCGTACCTACTTTCTTTAACAAATTAATGAGTTAATCACCCCATATCAACATCAAATGAAGGATTTGTAAAGTTGCTGGCTTTGGGGTTTTGAAGGATAGGGGTCAGGGAGGTGTTGCTCTCAAATGTTAGAATTTTTTTTTTCTTATTTAATTGAGCCACTTACCATCATCTAAATTCTGTCCCAACAAGATTCTCCATCTGTGAATGAGAACTGGTTTTCTCCTGTGAAGTACAGGTATCACTTCCCTGTGGTTTGAGATTGACCACGGAGTGTCTTTGCAACATGAAAAATTAATCCTACAAGGTGCTTTGTCACAGTGTGTTATAAATAGCCTGCATGTATTTCATGAAGACCTTTGTGAAGACTTTTTCTCTGACACTTCTTGGAAGGCCAACTGCAACTCAGCAGCTGGCTTTCAGTCTAAATCTGTACAGATTCTGCGATCGACCAGTTCTCTTTTTCTGTCAGGTGTGCGTAGAACACAAGAAACCTAAAAACATGCTCTGGGTTTAGGCAGACAGATGGCACTTTTACTCAATTCAGCAGAGAGGGACTAGAATTTGCAGCTATGGAAGGGAAGTTCTGTGAATTGCTGGCTTTTGCATACGGTCAAGTGACACAAACTCCATTGATCAAAGGCAGTCCCTGCAGCTCCGAAATCCCTGCCCTGCATTTTCACATCCTGAGGAGAATGAGCTGGTGGCAAGTCAGAGGAGTGGAGGAGGTAATAGAGTGCTGCATATTAGAATCAAGCAAATTTAATGTCACTGTGACTCTCATTTCTTTTTTTTTAAATTGTGTGTGTGTGTATGTGCATGAGTAAATTATAACGAGAGATAGTAAAGAAAGTTAATGAAGGTTAGTAGGTCCTACTTTTCCACAAGGCCTTGCAGATACTCAGTCTTCTACTATGACTCTCATTAACACGTCTTTGTTTTATTTTAAGTGACAAAGCTTTGATTAGGTACGGAAGAACTTTACATTATCTGCTCAATGTGAAAATAACATGGCTAAAGAGCAGCCACAAGATTGAACACATTATCTCTCAGAAAAGATGCAAATTTGATTCTTTCCTTTTGTAATATACGTGTTCTGCATCCTCTTGCTTTCGTTATTTCAAAAAGATATTGAGGTAGTTCTAGTGGTCTCTCTTTTCATCTGCCTATCTACATTTTCTGACTCTCATCACAGTAACATTTGATAATGGGATCTGAGTTAAAACTCCCTGATTTAAAAGACGTCTTCCTCTTGGCTCAGAGGCTTCCTGAACAGCTCTTTCAGCCAGCTGCAAGGACTGAAAAGAGCTGATTCCTGTAAACAGAGCAGAGCCAGGGAACTAGATCCACCCAGAGTCCCTCCAAAGCTCAGTATCAATCAGGTTGTCAAATTCCAGCTCGAGAAAATTTGTTTAAAATCATGAAGATCTACATGTCTTGGGTGAGCTCACTGAGTGACAATGTTGAGGTTTCCGTATTTGCTGCTTTCCTATCCTTAGTGGATAAAAAGGGATTAAAAAAAAAATCTTTAATGAAATAAAATTGAAAAAAACTCCATCAGAAATGTATATCCAAACAAGCTTCACTGATCTGCCTCTACCCTCCCTTCTCCTTTTTAATCATACAGAGTAAAATGTTATGATGAAAATTAAATTCAGCAGAATGTTTTTTTGATAGAGCAATCAAATTATTCAATGTCAAAACTGCTGAGGCAGGATGCCTTGAGATTGCTAGACTTTCCTCCCCAACACACAGATACACACACTCAAACACACACACATATTTATCCAAATACAACTCCAGAAAAATCTAGCTGATTTTGCACCAGGAGATAATTCCTTTAAGGAAAGTTATTTTGTTTTTGGATATTTTGTCTCCTCTTCTAAGTAGCTCTACTCAGACTGTGCAGGAAAAAAAAAATCTTAACTTCCCCTTAGTAATTGAGCTTGTTCCATGAGATCAAACCTAACATTTATGAAAAGCTAACATATAGCATCAGTTTTAGACTCTACATGGATCTGTGTGTATCATTTCCTTAGAGAAATGAAGCAAAGGGAGGCCTGAGGGAACTCCTGAGAAGTAGGGGCCAAAGGCATTGACACCAAATGCATGAAAAGCCTGACCTCAGAGGGGCATCTCCTTGCCAGGCAACCCAGTGACATTCCTGCCTGGTCTCTGGGGCACGAGGGCCCCAAAATCAGCAGTAACATGTGAACTCCTCTACCTTCTCTCTACCACTGCAGAGAAGGTTCACTCCCCACAAGTTTCTGTGCAAGCCTCCAGTGTGCATGCTCTCCTCAGCTCCAGAGGGAGAGACTTCTTTCCACCCAGCAGCATTTCCCACCGTCATACACATGTATCCAGCTATTCTCTGTATCATCTTACTGGGTGCACCCGGAATGATTTTGTGGAATGGCTTTCTTGCAAGATCCTTGGGCTGGAAGTAACAACAATAAAACTGTGACTAATAGATGCTCCATTTTACAGCTTTTTGGTCTCAACTGCATGATTGGGGTGACTATCTTTTTCTTCCTTTGGAAAATAAGTCTGTAGCTTTCCCTGGACTTAAACCTTTCTTTATGTCTGAGGCACTGTGCATTTAATGTATGCTGCTAAGTGCTCAATGCAGAGGAGTGGCAGTGTGAGTCACTGGAAGGTTATGGTGTCATCTATGTGCCTGCTCCTTTGGCTCTCTCTTTGTGTCTTGCAATTATTTATAATGTGTACAGAAAAGCTTGGGGAGCAATTAAGATACTCCATTAAAGTAAATAACGTAGATTGTGTTTGTGTATCTTATTTAAATCTTTGAAATGTAAGATAAAGAGACAGCTTAATGGCTACAATGTACTTTGAACACAAAGCTCAACTAATAAGACACTCCCTAATCACTGATTTTAAAGAGAATTAAACATGGCTGTTAATAAACTAAAATAGACTTTAACCTGACTTGATGTGGTAGAAATCTCATTTTGCTGGTAATCCAATCCACACAGGTAATTTTTCTTGTTTTCTTTGATTTATTTTGAGAGCAGCTGAATGAATTTTCCTTTATTCTGATCAGAACAGTCACATTAAACAAAGCAACTTCCTCAAGTCCAGAATTTTGAATCTGCTTCCAAAAGAATTGATTTTTTCCAAACCAATGCATTCAGTGTGACTGTGAAATCGAAAGATCATTTTATTCTCACAGATCTAATTTGGGCTGCTGGTTGCTATTACGAAGGTATCTTATCACTAATCTTTTCTAAACTGCAGCTGATATGGTTAGCAGCTGTTACAAATGTCAAGAGCCTCCATACAAACATACAGAAAAAGGGGTCCTGAAAGAAATATTAAAAGAAAGCTCTGACTTTGCCTCATTCACTTTCATTTCACCTTAGAGAAGTTTCTAAGTACATACTTCTCTGAAAATCAAGGGAGTCATAAGCACTTTTTTTGATTAAGGGTGGATTTATATATATGCAGTTGCTTTACAATAGCATGATATTTTGGGGGTTCAAAAATTCCATTATTATTTTTGCTCTTACAGAGGCCTTTCCACCTGCAAACAAAAGTACATGTCTCTCTCTCCCAGTAATTAAATAAATATGACTTAATTCATATATACCTGAAATTTGAGGCATATTAAAAGATATTGTGAGCTCCCAAATATTGTGGGTTAACACTTTTGAAATCTACAAAGTGTCAGAATATTAAAAAAAAATCTACCAGGATTACTAAATTCTTTGCCTAATTTGATTTCTCCTCTCTACATCAATTAATCCTCAAGGTAGGCAGAGTCTTGGCCTTTTAAAGACCTGAACTGGCTGGTCAAGAATAACAGAGGTCAGAAATTAGGAGATTAGCCAATCTTCATTAGCATTGTGCTGAGTCATGCAGTTCTCTAACATTAACAACCAGGACTGCTTTTCCATCCCTGTCTATCTGTGGGTCAGCTCCACCCCTTTTTCCATAGCCAACCTCATGTTAAAGCTTAAAAGAAAATCGGTGCTACAGAAAGGCTCAGTAAATACCCCCTTTGCCTTTAGTAGATCTCAGTTTATGTCCAGGTGGAAGGAGAATAAGTTTAGCCATTTCTAATATATTACACTTTGGGCTTAAGTGCCTTTGTGATTACTCACATTGCAAATAAAATCTAGGTATTAATCCAGGCTGGAATAAATCCTGAAGTGCGTCCTGTTTCGCTAAGGCTTCTGTCGCCAGATTCATCCCTGCCATGTCTCTCCAGAGAGAAAATTCCTCTGCTAATCCTTCTGTAAGTCTGGTGGGAGCAGAGCCAGGACAGGTCCCTTTGGGGACAGGGATCATACACCACAGCAGCAGGCACCAGTCTGAGTGTCCTTTCTGCAGAGCAGGAAACAGCATCTAATGAGAACCTAAGGGAACCTCAGCTTTACATCTGAGAGCTGGAGTCAGTGCTCCCAGCAGGGGCCAAGGGTTTTCTGTGCCTGGGGCCAGAAGGGCTCAACAGGCTGGTCCTGCTGGGGAAGCAGTAAAGCAGAGAGGGCATACAGACAGCCATAAAAAAATCCCACCTCTGCTTCAGACACTGTCTTGAGAGGAAATTAAAAAAGTTTGAGGCTATGTTTTCCCCCTAATGTTAAAATTCTCTGCATCCTTTCACACAGCAGCATTTTCTTCCCTTGGCTGCATTGCTTCTCCTCTGCTTGGGTGCTGGTGTATTTAAAAGTTAATGGGATATTGGTTTGAAAGGGAGGAGAGGGAAAAAGAAGGGAAAAAAGGGGAAAAAAAATCCAGGGACAGATTTCGAAATCCAAATCCTATTCTCAGACTGATTTTTCTCCTTGTTTGCTCAGCTGCTTTTCACAGCCGCCTTACTGGCACGGACAAATCTGAACAGCTTGCAGAACAAAATGACAGGAAGATGGAAGGATAATGTGTGTTTAAATATCATTGACCAGCCTCTTTCTTGGCACTCTCAGCATGGGGAAAGCTTGTTATATACTGCCTCCTTTAATCATTTGAGACAGAGCTTTTCCTCCTGCCTATCTATCAAGAGGAGAGAGGATCTTCCTCCAATTGTGAGCTGCAGTGACGGACAGGTGAATTATTAAAATTGTTTGCCACTGACTTTCCTTGTTATTCTTATTTGTTAAGTTCCCAGATGATGTGACCCATGATTTTTTTAGTCTGCTGAAAGCCTGACCCACTCAATTACATGCAAACTGCATGTGATCACCAAATGGATGTGAATTTGAGAGGTTTTTAAAAAGCACAGTAAAAGGGAACAATTTTGGTACCTGGAGCCCAGAGAAGCAGAGCAGAGAGGAGCTGGTGGAGGGCTGATAATACACAGCCTACAGTTAATGAACTTGCTGCCAAGAAATTCATCGTCTACTGTCTCCCTGGGACAGTGATGTGTATCAAAACAAAATCATACACCTTTGGGGAAAGCAGGCCTTTGTTACTGCTAGCATCTGAAATGATTAAAATTTAAGCAGATCACGGAAGGAGATAGAGAAAAATGGCTCGTCCCTTAATTGGACATTGTATTTTTTCTTGCTTCCTGATGAAGGAGGTTGTTTATTTCCTCAGGCAGATTTTGCTCTGTGTGTTTCTTGTGGGGGTGTGTGTGTGTGTGTGGGTGTGTGTACACAAACCCTATATGACAAGCTGGCTGTAAATCAGGAATCACTGGTTGAAGGTTGCACAAAGATGTGTCATTTCTCTCCTTTCAGGCCAACTTGAAGGTAGGGGTTTTCTTATTTAGTTTTGGAGCCAGTTAAAATTATAAAGTGCCTCTTTCCATGTCACATTTCTGGAGTAAGAGACATTGCAACCTCGAGTTTATTGAAAAGAAATTGAGGCATGGGAAAATTGTTCACCATTTCATTTTTAAAATAAATGTGGCTACCTATTTTGAGTGCTCATGTATTCAGAGCTGGATGCAGCCTGCCTACCTGGAATTTGCATCTGGGGCCCTAGGCTGAGCTCAGAGGCTTTCTATTCAGCAGGAAAGCATTCCAAGGGGATGACTGGCTTAGCCGTAAAAAAACTCCTCATCCTCCATCTATCCTAAGCCAATCCCCAGATCCTCTGTGTAGGAAACAGGGTAAATGAGCAAAAAAAATCCAAGTGGCTGTTCCAGAAATTAGGGTCACCACAATTTCCTACTTAAATGGTCACCAGAATTACCGTATTTTATTTTTTAAATTGAAAGAGTGAGCAATTGTGTAAGTGAATGAGTCTGTGAAGGCTAAGGCATTCTTTCATAATCTTTTTTTCATCAAATATTCCCTCAAAAAAAAAAAAAAATCAGTTTGAGGTAGTACCAGCCTCAAATTTCAACCTAAACCATTAAAGCTGAACAGAGACGGTCTTACCCCTGTCTACACTAAAGCAAACATTTTAGGTAAAAGTGTTGGCCCGCTCCAACAGCTGAGATAAAGCACTTAGGAAGCCTAATGTTAAGTGTATGCTTATGTAACTTGCTGAATGGGGGACCAGATGCTGTAAAAGGCATGTGGTACAGGGATGTAAAGTGGGTAATAACAATAATGAACATTTACATAGCCTTCTGCACTCTCAAAAGGATGTAGAAGCTGAAAGTATAGAGCATCAGTGACAGCAGGAGATATGAAAATGCAGTCTAGGTTTGCCTGGTTAAATCCTATCCCCAGTTACAACCTCGGTAAATGCAGTCAAGCTGGATTTACTAACTAGGCAGGAAGAATAATTCAGTCTTTTATGTAGGTAAAGGGCTGTCTCAAAACTAAAGACCTCCTCTCTCTTATTATCAGTGATTTCCATTTTCCTATTAACTTACTGCAGAAAATATTGCTTTACCCTGATGGTGTTCTGAGCTTCAAAATAGATCAATCAAAGCAAGCCAGCCAAAGATGGTATTCCTGGCCCTGGAAACTGATTTACACAAATCCACAGAGGAAAAAATCTGGAAGTAAAGGAGGGGGAATAAAAAACAACAGAGATTTTTAAGGATATAGATTTATATATTTGCTTCCTTCTGGACAAGTGACTGTATGCACCTTAGCTTGGAATCAGCCTGTAATTAACCTGTTTAAAAAAACAAATGAAACCAAACAAAACCAACATTAATCCTACTGATGTGCGACAAACAGGCAAAGAAATGAGTGTTTGGCAGGATGCCAGGCAGCATCAGAGAAGCTTTAGGAAAATGAGATTGAAATTAAAGGGGAAGTTAGCCTTAGAAAAGTACCTCATTCACAGGCCCAATTTCACCATTTCACCGAATGTCCCAAAGAGGAGCCTGGGAGAGGTTTCATGACCCGAGCCCTGGAGGTTCACAGACAGCTTCTCAGTCTAGTTGCACGCTGTGACTGACTCTCCTCTTGGAAATTAAATGAGACAGCTCACAGCAGCTGCTGTTGGCCATGGCTGCAGGTAGGATACTACCTGGGCAGACCACCCAAGTTTTTGTGAAAGCAAGATCTTGTGCAAGCCTGAAACAGAGGGACCAATCCATATAGCTCCTGCTAGAAGGAGAGGCTCCTCCTTGAGCCAATATCAAACTTGCACACTCCCCAATGGTAAAAGGCTTAAAGTTTAAATTCCTTGTATGACTTTTTGGAGCAGTTTTGGCCCTTCTTTCCCATTTCATTTGAATCTCATTTCCTAATCCCACCTTCTAAGAGATATGCTTGAAGTTCAGCCATTCTAAAATGGGGCAATACTTGAGTTTGAATCATTAAAGTCTCATTGTCTCAGCGTAGTAAAAAGGAGTGAAAACATTGCTGGCAACCCTCCTCTCTGCCCAGCACCTGTAAGGGCAATGAGGCTTTGGGAGTGTTCCCCCATTCCTGGTTGAAGGACACTACAGGAGACAAAGGACAGGACAGCTCCATACTGTGCTGGGCAAATTAGTGAAAAATATATATACTGATTGTTATTAAATACATAGAGACTGTGTCTGGCTCAAAAAGGCTCCACCCTTCAGATTGTTTGGAGACTGGAGATTATTTTGGGAAAGCATTCTGTATACTGCTCTTTTGCTTTTCTCCAGGTTTCTGGCCAGGGTCAGAGTCTTGAGAGCAGTTTGCATGGATCCTTTCCTCCTTCTAGCCTTAGGGTCTGTCCCAAAATACTGCACTGAATTTATCAGACAAAATCTGTTTTGTTTTGCAAAGAATAGTCTGTATCTGTTCTGAACATTAGCATGAGGAAATGTTCCCCTCCAAAGGAAAAGGTCTTTTAGTAGAGGTATCAGGTTCAGCAAAAGCATCAGCTAAACCTCCCCATCTGGACATGCCCTGGAAAAGAGAGAGGGTGAACAAAGAGAGGAAAAATCTGCTGCAGATCTTTAGCTCCCCAGCATTTCTGTCATGAAGCTGTGAAATTCACAGCAGCTCAGCAATGCCAGGGAGCCAATATCCCCAGAAGAGGCCATTGACCCAGCCACTGCCGTGCCTTAGATGGAACCACCCCCAGCTGCATTTGACACACTGACAACGCACTTGTGCCTGGCAAGCAGAGAACCTTTCTGCTGTGATCTGATCTTTTGTCAGCGTGGAGGAAAATTTTCCAGAGCAGATAAATTAATTAATCAGGTTAACCCTGGGACGTCTAATGACAAGCATTATTGTATTTAACCACCAGCAAATCTGGCAAATTCTAAATAGCACTTGAGTTCTGTTTCTTTAATGACTGTTTTAAAAAGAAAACAAAACCCCCAAAAATTAGGTGAGTTAATTATGTCAGGTTAACAACATTTAATTAAAATGGAGGAAGGGGTAGCTGTAATTTGCAACCACCGCAGAGAGGAACCAGATAGGAGACTACTGTAAAAACCTGTGACAGGCGGCAGTTTTAATTAAAATTGCAGTTTTTTAAGATAGCCCTGTGTCAGATGGATTCTGGTTAATTGCTGTCACTCCTGCAATATTGCCAGCAGGATTCTTCTGTGGCTTCATGTCTTTAATAGAAATCTGAGCGTCAAGGGACATCCTCATGTCAGGTTACATGCTGGATCTGTCATATGAGGTCCCCATCCCTCTCTGAGTGTGATACTGCAAGTGAACAATGGTACTGTAGCTGTCTGTCCCTTGGGAACGCACAAGCTCTAGACGGGATGAAAGAGATGCTGCTAGACAAGCAAGTTCCATGTCCTTTCACTTAAGGACTGATATTTCAGTTATGAAGGCAAAAGACAGTTTGCACTTTGTCGTGTTACTCATAGATCTGTAGGAAAGACTTGGCAGTGATGGGTTGACCCATTAATTCATTGTCAGTTCTTGGTCACTTTTCTTAACTTAGCCACCTCCCTGTATCATCTGCTGGGAAATAACAATCCATACAGCCTTATTAATGGAGTTTGAGATCTGCACATAAAACTATTGTTGTGGTACTGTCCTGCTGGCATATATGCAACAAAATGTGAGTGAATCAGGTAAATTCACCGTAAAAACAAATAGTTCATGAACAATTTACAGTGTCTGGAAAAGTCAGAGATGTCAAAGGTGGTGTTCAGAAATATATTCACAAAGTACTAATAAAACACAATAAGGTAAGAAAGAGATGGCATCTGCTTAGTGCTGAGAAACAGAGAAATGACACTCATTAAATTCACTGCGCATATGTATGTACCTACGTGTGCTAAAACATTGGTTTTGTTTCCTAATTTGCAAACATACACAACACACAAAAACATATTTGGAAAAAGTTAAGTTGGGATTCAGAGAATACGTCCTCAATTTGGTAATATGATTGTGCTAATTCAAAACACATCAGGCAAAATTTGAATTTTGGCTCATGGTATCTTCTATTAGAGGTTGCAGGAGTCCATGCTGAGTTGTCACTAGTAGTTTGGTGGGTTTTGACATAAATATCCTAGAAGTTTTAATTTCAATGGCCCTAAAACCTAGTCGTCTGTCTCCTGTCTCTGTTCTCATACTTTTACCTCCTTGATGTCCCATTATCCACAAAGAAAAGAAGGTGGGATTTTACAGTTTCATATTCTTCAAACTGTGATGGAACAAAGGAAATTTCTTGTTGCCAGAGGATGCATGAGAAATATATTCAGATGTTGCTCTACCACACTTAATTACTTTATTTCTCCGTGAATCAGGCCACATCTGTGAAACTATGCAGTTGGAGTTACCTTCATGTTTTGTCTTTTGTCATTCTAAGCAATAAAGTCTTATTATATACAAGAAAGACACTTGCTGTTGTGGCCTTTACCTCAGTTCACTGCTGCAAAGGAAAAGAGTGTTTCCTACCGGTTAACTAACACTTTTTGTTTAACAAACAAAGCAGCAGCAAGTCTAATGAATATTACCTGTCAATTAAATTATGAGAGCACAAAGTGTGAAAAACCCTTTAGCTGCAGAAAATTATTTTCAGATATATTGTTCCACACATTTTAAAAGGATTTTTTGTTTTTTTTTCTTAGAGCAAGTTTCTTTGAGGTAAAACTAGGCCTTTGTTGTTTATCATAAAGAAGCCAAAAAAGCAAAAGTAGAGCTACATTGATCTAAATTTAATTTGCTTGTCCCTTTCTAACCAAATATTTTCATATATATTTATTTAAATAATACATTTTCTAAGGAGCTAGAAATTCATACTCTGCTCTGGGATAACTTCATTAGACTCAACTTTGAAATCCCTTGGTCAGATTCTGATCCTACACACATGGGCTGCAAACATACTCTAAATCCACTGAAGTGCCTATTCATTTAACTCAATCTCAGAAAGCTGGAACTGGCCACTAGATTATTTATTTATGGATATCACAACCCCATCGTCACTTAAAAGTAGATGTTTGTATTTCATGTTCTTGATTTTCTTGATTTTTAATAATTCATAGGACGACATCAAATATTGATGTTCCATCTATTAAAAATGTCATAAATAAATAAGCTACATACACAGGCCTGACCAGAAACAGCATGGTCCAAGATACTCCAGTTCTGTGTGCCAGCAGCTCTCTTCTCTTTGATGATGTATTCAGTTGAGCCTGGAAGTTGTGGGTAGATGGCAGACCTCTACCTTCTTGACTCCTGTACCATAAACATAAGAAGACATTTCTCTTACTTCTTGGTTAAAATAACCCAGGCAATCTCTGAAAGGGAATATGAATAACCGTACCTGGNGTCTCTCATAAAAAAAAAAAAAAAAAAAAAAAAAAAAAAAGGTACTAGTGACCTTTCCTCACTGCCTTAGTTCTAAATGCTGTATTTTGACTCAAATCTTTGGGAAAAAGGAAATCAAAGAGTCATTAGATCACTGAAGCTATTTGTAGGTCCAATTCTGATCTGTTATTACTTTTTGAAATTACAAACAGAAAGAAAAAAAATCAAAAACTTAGTTAAAAGCAACCTTTTTGCATGCAGAATTTTTACAGGAGACGATCCTCTTTTAAGGAGAAAGCTTATTTCAATTTACAGTTCAGAAGTCACCTTTTAAAAAAAGCAAGGACTAATTATACTCTCAGCACAAACATTTAAGCTAATAAGTGCTTTATTCCTTGAAGGGGTGTTAAGAAAATGGATCCACTCATAGTCCTGTTGTTTTATTGTTTAATTGTTTTACCTCCTGCAAGCTGCCATAATCCGAAGGACCTGCCAGCCTCTACATGATCTTCTCCCTAAAATGTGTTTTCAAGCAGAGCCGGTCTCACACTTGTTAGGAGAGCTGTAAGACAAGGGAGATGCTGTTGTGTCAAGCATGTAGTCCCTGGGCTAGGAAACCTCTTCCATGCAGAGGAGGTCTGATATGGACGGCAGTTGTCACCTGAATGACTGTGAGATGGCTCTTACTGTGCCTGCCTCCAAGAGACAGGGATTTGAGGTGAGAAAAGCCCAGCCCTGTGGGTTCCCAGCTAACTCAGCTATGGAGCCTGTCACACCCCACCACTGAGATCACCTGGGAGCCAAAATTGTTGGCTCTTCTGCTTTGGTTTAGGTAAAACACAGGCTGCTGGGGGAAACTTTGAGACTGCTGTGCCTCATTTGACCAAAAAGGGTCAAAGGACTTTCTGCTATTGCGGTGACTCATTTAACTTTTAGGGTTTTGTTCATGAAGTGGAATGGTCTGCCTGGAGTGGTGTGCCCAGGCTGGTTGTGACAGCGCCTGTGGGAGGAGGGCACATGGGGACAGGTGATGGGCACAGCTGAAGAGAGCGGGCTGGGAGTCCCATGTCCTAAAGGAGGATCCAGCAGTCACTCAGGGCTTGTGGCTAGGATTGTTCTGATCTCTCTCGGCTGTTCTTCCCTCCTACCCTCCCTCTTTTATTAATGGAGCTGCTGGGCAGTTGCAAACATGCCTGACAAGTCTCGGAGAATCAATTTCTTGTAAGCTTAATGCAAATAGGCAGCTGGGCAAAACAGGGAGCCCACAATGTGTCTTTCCATCCCTGTCCCCAAGGTGATCACAAACTGGGTCACCCCTGGAACGGCGCATCTGCTGATACACAGACACATGAAAGAGCAGTGCCACAGGCTCTGAGGTGCCCTCAGTTTCCCTCTCCATGGGCTGGCTCAACTCAAAACAGCGGTGAGAGACTGGAATTTTCTCTTTGGCAAGTTCTCTGCCTTCATGAGAAAATAAATCCATGAAAATCTAGGCAGCTGGCTACGTGGACCTCCTTTGTGCCCTTTGATCTATGCACTCATGGCTCTGTGGTGATGTTTACAGCTGCTGACAGGCGATTTGCTGGGGTCTCTGTTCTTCGGTGTGCCTGGTCTTGGCACGAAAATTTCACAGCAGTTAATGAGATCCATTGGCCACAGCAATCTATCCCCTGTGCATTGAGTGCTAATTAGTGTCAGGCTGTCACAATAGCAAGATGAGTTGCAATATAAAACCATCAAGTGCACTCTGATTCTGATTTATTACTTATTTTTCTGTCGCTGTGACTGAACAATATTAAAAAAAAAGTCAGTCTGGCCTCTTCTTTGGCTTCGTGTGCAGTGGTGATGATTTCCCCGTAATTAATGAACTGCATTATCTAACTCCCTCACCTTGCAGTGGGAAGAAAAGTCCCCTTTTCACTCTTTCATTGTTTCCAAAGAGAAAGTCTCTGAAAGCCTTGGGAACACACAATCATTCTGAGTGAATGGCCTAAAAGGCAGGCTCCATTCATGGTTCTGCACCCTTCAGGGTCCTTTTGTTCCTCAGTTTAATTAGATTTACTGTGGACTGCCTACCCACACCAGTAAACACTGCATCTATGTTTCAGGTCCATGCAAAGCCGGGTTTTAGGTTCTTGGGACCTGGTCCTTTTCCGTCTGAGCCCCTTTCCACAGCTCCATCCTTACAGCACTGAATAAACTGCTGCAGTTTTCTAAGGTGGCACAAACTTTGCCATATTAAAGTTAACTTCAAAATAAGCAATGAACCTGGAAAAATCCTAGAGAATGGGTATTTATCACAGTTCTACCCCGAAAAATCTTGGTGACAGCAGTCTTGCTCTCTCAGGTTTGAGATGCTAAGGCTGGGATCAGTCTCACATGGTCTATGCATTACAGTGCCAGATAATTTTTCTCCCAGAATATTCATCCTTCTCCAGCAGTAAATTTTTGCAAATGGCTTGATTCATATTTATTGTATTTTGTAGATTCTGTCTAGAGAATAGCAACCGTGATTAGAGTAAGTATCCTACTATTAATAATGAAGCAGCAAAATAAGTGTTGGCATAAAACTCATGTATGTCCATTTGTCTGAGTGTGACTTGATTTATGCAGTAGTAGTGGCAGAAATACTTTCTTTAGTGCCATCTCTTTCTTTTTCCTTTTTATTTTTCTCCCTTTTTTCACAATATTTATGAGGTGATAAAGTTTTACAAATGTTGTAGGAGGGAAAACAAGAATAATCTAGGTCAAGAGAAAATGGTGAATTACCTTTTGATATCATTCTCTAGTCTCTCAGGTTCTTTCCAGTGGTTTTATGCTTAACCGTTGAATGATCCATGATCTGGCTGACAATTATTCTTGCAATTAAAGACTGATTCGTATACAGGTCTGTCCATTTTACACCACTAGCTTTTGTACTCAGCTCAGTAGGACAAGTCAGCAGGCTACTTTCTCACATAGCAGCTTACAGTGATCCTGAGTAATGGTGTTTCAGGTGTAATACATTTAAAATAGAGCAATAATAAATATTCTATAGGATACCCTGTTTTGAAGCAGACCTATTCAAAAATAAGCTTTTTACTTACCTTTGGCATTCCAAAATCAAAACTAATGCTGCTATTTTAATTTGGTTTTTACTTGTAATGGTTTAATTTAGTGCGGAGCATTTTCACATGGGTGTAACTGGACATTTTGTTGGAGAGTTTGCCTCTTTCTGTTATCTGCATTGGGTCATTGGCTATGATTTAGACCAGTAACATGACAGCTTCCCCAGCTGTTGCTTTTTTGCAGTTTTCTGGTCTCTTCTTGCTTTGCAAATAGGTCAGTTCTCAGTCATGCACCAGCAGGCTGTCAGCAGTAGCAAAGGGCTCTCTTGAGCTTCTCAGCTATGGAGACAGCTGAGAAAACCTCTCTGAAATGAATGAGAACAGCAGAGTGAAGACCCTCAAACTCATCAAATTGTTTCCACCTTGCTCCCATTCCCTGCTTTGGTCCCATCCAGCTCCTTTATGGTTGCTGTGTGGATTTTTTTTTTTTTCTCCAGATCTGATCAAACACTGGATGTTCTTTTTTTTATTACTGATTATTGGGGGGTGCTGTTTGCCTGTTTCTTTGCTATTTATTTTTTCCCCACAGAGGGCAGATTCTGTCCATCTCATGGAACACATCCACAACTGGAAGTGCCAGTGTGTCCACAAGCTTGTCTTTATTATGTAGTTTTTCTTCTTCTTGCTGCTATGGTAGCAACTAAAGCAGAGAAATCTTTGGGAATCTGGAATCTCTGTTGCTCACCATTTTCTGTCTCTGCTTCAAGAGAATTGTATTTACTTACGGATCTAAATGCCTTGTCCTATTCCATGAGTTTTTGTTGGTGCGAAGTTCTTCAGGAAAGTTTCTTGAAACTTATTGTCTCTTGCAGGAACTGGTTTGTGATGTGATGTCTTTTGTTCTCTTTTATAAAACATTTTGCACATAACTGAATAGGTGAATTGGGTATAAAGCTGGGCAGTGAGGATATAGTAGTGTAATTGTATTAATTGTAGTAATTGTAGAAGAGGCAGTTTGGAAGTTGAATGCAATCAGTGAGATCAGGCAGTTTTTATATAAGCTGATGTAAATAAGATTTCAATAAGGTTATAGTTTTTAATTTTTTTAAAAATCTGTTTCCTATTAGCCTTAGAAAACTGACACAAACAAGGTCATGCAGGATCCTGTAGCATGGTCAGGTCATGAAATAGGAGCTTTTGGGTTCCCCTCTATTATTTGAGCTACAAAGTCAGGTACTTTCAACTGCATTTTGCTTTTGTGCAGCCTCTCATGATCCTGATTCTTAAGATCTCACTGTATAGCTAGCTAATTTAGGGTGATTTTGCTCCCTCAAGTGTCCTCTGAATCACAGAATTGTTTAGGTTCCAAAAGATCTCCAAAGTGATCAAGACCAGCCACCAACCCAGCAGTCCTAAGTTTACTTACAAAACACATCCCTAAGTTGCACATCTGCATGACCCCCAAGGACTTCCAGGTGTGGTGACCCAACCTTGTCCCTAAGCAGTGTCTCCCAACACCTGGCAACCCTTTTAGTGAAGAAATCAAAATGACAAAATGGGAAGTGTCTGACTAAAAGCCCATGCCTTTCTTTTTTGCCTGAACTGAAATGTATTTTAAATGAATGCCTGGTCCTCCCGCAGGCTGCAAGTGCTAGTTATTTTGTATAATATTTCATATTCAGAGCTTCAGGGTATACGACAGGTGTAGAATAAGCAATATTATAGAAGACATCTGTGCAAAACCATGGCTTTGCTGAAATGGTACTAATCATTTTCATAAGTAGGTCACCGGAAAGAGCAATCCAATATGCGAGTCTTTGTTTATTCAAATGTCTAAAAACCAATCTAACTAATTAAAAGAATGAGAGAGTACAAGAAAAATCCCACATGACAGAATAAACAGCATTTGAAAGAAGGCAGTTTATTTTCTAATATGTGCTTTACTTTTTATCAGTTATAGCCCCCAAAATTGTATCCCTTCGAGTTAATTTAGTTTTTTAAGAACTTAACTTGCTTTGTTAATTTGGCACGGACTTAGCCTGTTCACATAAAACATCCTAGCAAAAGAGATTGGCAGAGTTTCCCTTGTAAAGACAGAGCTCTTTTCAGTTAATTATATGCAAATCAGCTTTGTTAACAAACACCTAAATAACTCTGCCTTGTCTTCATTAGCCTGGGAGATACAGTACATTTCTCAAGGAACTAGACAAGGAATATTAATCAAAGCAGCTTGTAAGTTTTAATGAGCTTATTAATTGTTGACCTCTGTATTTTCAAGAGGTGGTATTAAAACTGAAAGATAACTGAGATATTTTTTGTGCAGAAATATTATGCAGATATATATGGGAAAAGCCATTCATGGCCAAATTTGGGTCATGCAAAATAAAACCTTAATCTAGCTGCTAGCATATTGATAACTCATGTTTTTCTCAAAAAAATATATGCCAGCTGATGAGAGTTTAGGGATAAAAATTCTTCTTGCACTAAAAGAGCATTCAATGTTGTAGAGAAAAAGTGGAATGAAGTCCAGTTTTGTTCCAGAACGGGTTTTTTAACTTTCCAAACCAGTAGTGATGAGTTCTGGATTTGCTTCCTAAATGGACCTCCTGAATATCAGGTGATAGTAGCTCCAACTTTAGGGTTTGAACAATTTATAAGGTGAAAATAATGCAAAATGCAGACACAAGATGAACATGGAGGCAGGGCCGGGGAAGGTCTCCGTGCTCCACGGCAGCTGACCCGGTCTCACCCTGCTCATCAGCCCCATCAGCGATAATTGGAGGGGAAACCCAGCCGGGGGAGCCCGGCGGTGAAGTTCATCGGTGCCTGCCCCGGGGGCAGCCTCCACGTCTGACCCTCGGCGGAGATCGGCCCTCAGTGCCCTCCCTGCTAAACAGGAGCGCTGTGCTTCGCATGGCTGATCTGAGAAATGTGGTGAAATGTGAAACCCAGCTCTGGCAATAGCCTCTGATGCTGTGTGCAGGAGCAGGCTTGGGTGTAATTAATCCTCTAATTAATTTCTAATAGCTGTCTAGCCATGTGTCAATAAACAAGGAGAATGAATGACAATAAAAACGTCTGTCAGAATCAGTAATATGCAGCGTTGCTTTAGAGAGAGACAGACAAGAAGGGAGTGAAAATGAGTAGAACAAGAAATAAAACAAGGCAAACCATGGACTGGGATTAAGTGGAGTCTAAGCAGGAAAGACAGATTCTGAGTTGCCAGCTGATATTTCCTAATTTGATTTGGCCATTTCCAGTTCTGAAGGATAAATGAATTACCTGGGTGGGAGGACGAATAGCTGATGATTGGCTTCTGGTACCTGAGTTGCTCTGGTCTCCAGCTCTGCCCTTCCATGGCAACAACTGATGATGGTGAGTATTTAATTTGTGCCACTGCCATCCACATGAAGCCATTGTAAATCTCTATAGATCTACACAACCAAGAGATGGTAACTGTGTAGTGAGGGATGAATCTGGCAAACAAAAGTACTGGAAACTGGAGTGCACTTCATTTGGTGCAGCAGAAACAAACTTGAGAAAAACTTGAGAAACTTGAGAAAATATTCTATCATCTTGTAATCTGTGCCAGAACCAAAATTTCTTGGAGGTTGGGAAGAAATTAAGATCATGCAGTTCTTATCACTACTTTTAATTTTTGATGAGAGATAGCTGAGTAAGAAATATTTTTATGAGTTTTACTAGGTTTATTACAGATTAAAACAAAAAAAAAAACAAAAAAACCCCAAAAAAAAACCCAAAAAAAACCAAAACAACAAAAAAAACCAAACAAACAAACAAAAAAAAAAAAAAAAAAAAAAACACAAAAAGAAAACCACTGAAGAGAGTTTTTTTCCTGAGATATTTCTAATTCCTGGAACATTAGAGACCCAGGAAACATCAAATGGCCATCTGTCCAGAGATCACATGGTTTAGGGAGAACAGAGCTGCAACACAGCCCAATTCTTTAATTAGTCTCAGTCTTACGTATTCCAGTTCTCTTGGGTTTTAGATATCTCCTCGAATTTTTGAGCCAAATAGTCAGAAAACTGCAACCCATCCCAGTTTCAAATCTGCAAAATGCTCGTGGCAATAATTTGGAGTGACATAAAGCAGAGCAGATACACATGGTGGTGGCAGCTTTGGGGGGAGTTTTCTTTTGCTTTGTGTTGTTTTGCTTTGCTTTGCTTTGGTTTTTCCCCCTGTGAAAAAACATCCTGCTCTGAACCAGTCACAGATTCTATGGAAACTGTAGAAGGGTAATTCAGCGTCCTCTTTTCCATTTTAAATCTCTTCAATCAGTTCCTTCTTCCTACCATCATTGCTGACATTGATTTATTTCAATTAAGATTCTTGTGTTCAAGTACCATCATTAGCCCCTGTCGGTACTAATTCTCTTCCTTTTGGATTATAGATAGAACTAAAATCCCTGTGACCCAGCTCAGAGGCATTTGCTCACCTGCAAACTGGAAGAGAACGAGCTCCACATTGTCTAGTGAGGCGTACTTGGGACCAGGAAAATGTTTCAATGCCTGTCTCACTAAATCTATGGAACCGTGTTTTGAACAGATTCATGTACTTTCTTTCTGATGTTATTTTCTGCAAATCTTTGACCTTCTTTAAAGGGTGGAAATTAACCAGAAAACAGCTCTTCCCATAAGACCCTAAAGGGCTCTAATATAGATCCATTACTCAGAAGTGGCTGTAAGTTTCCAAAAATGTGCTTTTAAGTGGAGTTGTTAAACATGCTGTTATCCTTGGAAGTAAAGAATATGAAAAATGCAAGTTGCGTTGTTTGCTACTCTAGGTCAGTTTGGCCATTCTTCAGATCTTCAGAGGGGCTGTGAGATACTCGTCACATGCCAGATTTCCCTGCTTCTACTCCTTACATAAGGGAATTGCACTTTAATGTATCCATGCAGCTACCTGAAGTGTCCTGGGAAGGGTAGCCCCTACTCACCCATGAATTTTGCTTGAGCAGTGTTGGTATGAACCACATCAGTTAAATCCAAACCAGAATGCACACTGTGCACGCTGTGCATAAGAAACATACAAAAATTGATGGAAAAAGATAATAGGGATATATCTGCATGTCTCCTTTTGTTTCTTCTCTGGGATATTTTTACAGCTTGATGTCCTGGCTCCACCAGTTGCTTTTTGTCTTTTTTATTTTTTTTGCTTACAAAAGCCAAGAGATAACATCTAGAATGACATATTCACATAAAGCACCTGGAGATCAATGCCTTGCCTGGTGTGAAAGTCCAGTGCTTGGGACGAGACCTTTTCAAAATAGATACGAATCCAGTGCCTCATCTGCTCTGTAAGAAAAAGCCATTAGAAGGCAGCACAGGAAAATGTGTACCTCAAACTCCTCATACTCATACACACGCACAGAGTTTATTGTAAAATCTGCAGTAAATTGTTGTCAAGCTTTGTAAACATGGAATTCAGCACTGTTACATCCGAGTCTTGCATAAAATGTTTGCAAAGGCTCCAGTAGCCTTCAGGGAGAAGGCTGTATACATTATAAATGGTTAATGCTTCATGGGATAGAAATTCAGTGAAGCGGGAAAGTGCTTGTTCAATTACTTTTTTGTAGGTTTTTTGTTTGGGATTGTTTTCTGCTTCTATTTTCCCTCTTTCTCTCTGCCTGTGAGGTTCTGGATGCCCACTCTTGCTGGGGTCTAAGGAAACTGGAATGTGCTGAACCAGAAACTGTTTCAGACCTTAAACATTTACATTCAGTGCTGCCAGCATTTGGGATGCTTTTTACTTTAGTTGAGCAGGTAGGATGAGTCTTGCACCTAAAGATCTTTTTCCACACCAGTGACTCTACTTCAAGAGATAAGAAGCCCTGTAATATTGATCAGGTTAAGAAAGCATCAAATAACCTTTTACCTCTATCTGATCAGCTTTCTGTATCAAAATATGAACATGAAAATAAGAGCATTAAGCTCTGAGCCTTTCCCTCCATGCTCAGGAAAGCTTATATACACTACAGAACATTCTATATCACAGAAAGCAGCTGTGTTTGAGGCCTAGGATTAAACATCATTTGGGAATATTTGAATCCAGGACAGATATTTTTTGCTGCTCTCAGTGTATAGAGATCTGATTTTCTGATTCAGCTGAGGAGAGGGACTCCAGTTTTTCTTTAAACACAATAATGTTTAAAGAAAAGTAGTAGAAAAGTCTTCTCTGATTTACATGTTTCAGTGTAGTTTTTCAAGGTCAACTGAAATTAATTGAAAAATTTAGTCAGGCAAGACTAAAGTGCCTATACTACCTATATGCCAGCTTCATACTGAAGCCTCAAGTCTTTAATAAAAGTGAATAAATTCAAAGTATCCATATAACACTACAGATAAAATATCTCACATTTTAAACTGAGAAACTGTCCATCCCAATAGGTCAACAGGCATAGGGTAGCCTGGGCTTTAATTCTACCAGAGTCCTTTTGGTTTAAGAGCAGTTCAGTGCTTGGCAGGGAAGAGTAAAGCTTGTCCTTAATCAAGCGAGGAAGAAAAAATGGATTGAGATTTTTTCTGTGTAAATGGTCAAGTCTGCAAGGACACCTGGGTTTAAAAGGTATTAGAATAGCCACAGGTGAGAAACCAGAGACCTCCTTTTATTGGGAAAGATGGAAATTAGTTCCCTGAGAGGGCTGGAAATCACCATCATTACAAATATTAAACTGCTTGTGTTGATAATTATAAAGAACACATTATATAGAGTTGATTCTTGCTTCCTTTAGCTGATTGGGTGAGGTAATAGTCCTGAGGTCTCTTTTGACTTTATTTTCTATATTTTTCGAATTTATGATATGAAAATGACTAATTTTCTGACAGCTAAATGTGAGTCCCCATTCACAGGCAAACACACATGAAGAGTGAGTGTGAACACAGTGCTCGCAGTGCTAATTTTTAGTTTAGAATGGAAGAAAAAGTAAAGCACCCTTTAAGATAATGATCAAGTTAGCGTGTCTCATCCAAAAAAGCAGCTTAGTGTCCTGCACTACCAAACCATTGATGGGAGGAATTACTAATAAAGGAACAGGAGCCCTGGGGTATTCAAAGGAACTACAAAGCCTTGGACATTCCTACTTTCACCCTGTCTATATTGAAAATTAACGCAGTGAAGGAAAAGCCAGAAAAAACCTTATCTGTTGCATCTGCATGCTTTTCTTTTCAAGTGGATGCCCAGAGCTGCAGTTGTTGCTGCCCTCTGGGGCTGGGGTGGTGTATCAGAGGACGCAGAACATCTGTTTGTTCCTTGTCTCTTCCTTAGTTTTTCTCCATCAAATCTGGCACAGCTGTGAAGCCACCCATTACATTACCCCCATCACATCACCCCCATCACATCATCCACCCACAGCACCACCCATCCCTCTCCTGCTGCCTGTCCACGGTGCAGCACCTGCTGCCGTAGCTGCGTCTGCAGAGACCCCTCGTGGAGATGCAGCAGATACCAGGAGAGGGAACTGCCTTTTTGTTTGTGGTTATGTTTAGCGGTATTAATTCCTTCACGACCTTAGTGAAATGGAAAAGCCTGTCTCCCTAGGGGGAGAGCAGTCGCCCAGGAATTATGCAATGGGAGCCTGTAGGTGAGGCATTGCTGAATTTTCTAGGTGCATCATAAAAAACATTCTTGCAGAAATGTGTTTTGAAAGGAATTTAGATTTTGCTCTCTCTCATAAATAATTTTTTGTTGGTCTTGTGGGCTTTTTGTGTGGGTTTCTTTTTGGTTATCTTTTTGGGGGGCTGTGTTTTAGTTGTTTGTTTGTTTTGTTTTGTTTTGTTTTGTGTCTGGTGACAATGAAGCCCCAAGGGGAACATGACAAGGTACGTGGTTCTTCATTCTATAACAAAGACATCATTTCCAGCATTTCCCATCACTGCACCTTCCTCAGTATGGTAGCTTTAATCTTACTGGTTAGAAAGAAGGACACAAAGAGTATAGTTCTGCAATTCATGGAAGGTTTGATGCCTTCTTTGATCTTTTACCTGTTTGGAATCAGAAGGAGCTGCAGAAAGCTCAGCATGGACTCCATACAGTAATAAAGCACCCAAACCAGGACTTTAGGATCTTTCTCCAAGCTCTTGCCCAAAATATCTTAAGAAGTTCTCCCTCTTTTTCTCCCTCAATATCCTTTCCTGCTGAATTTTCTCAGCAGTGTAAGGTATGAGTAGATGCCAATACTGTCTTCTTTTTCTGTTTAATCAGTCTTAAAAGGAATATTTATCTGAATCTAAGGGAGGGGCAAGGAAGCTCTCTCTTTCCCACCTGAAACATGGGGTCTGAGCCTGATATAAACCCACAAGTTGTCAGCTTAATGACGCATTTTTCCAGCTGTGGACCAGTGTTCTACGTGTGCTTTTTCTTCAGTATCAGTTTTTTCCTATGCCCTCTCTGCATGAGTGTGTAGAACCCTGATTTTTATGAAATCTGCCTTTGCTGTAGTTGTTGAATCCATTAGCCTCCAAAGGAAAAAAAAAAAAAAAAACAACACCCACCAAAAAAACACCAAAAAACCAAAACAACCCCAAAAAAGCAACAACAACAACACCAACAAAAAAATCAGTTCGGTGCAGCATTTCCAAGCCTGATGTAGGCAGGGCCAAGGTTCATGTGAGAACTCCAGAGTATATCAGTACCCTTTTTACAGCCTTTGGTATAGCATCAGCTCTTTCTCAGCTAAAGAAAATAGGCTTGTTAGCACAGCATGTTTGTGCCCCTGCTTACCCTCCTGCTTGGACCACTTTTGATCAGATGATGAGAGAAGATGCTAATATCTTTAATACACTGATTTTTTTTTTTAACCTGCTAAATAGCACAAGCAGCCACAAAGGATACAGAAAATTCCTCTCAAGATGTGAGTACATAGACAATCCAACTGCCACAGTTCAATCAAATCATAGGAACTCCTCTGTAAAACCTTTGGTGTTATATTTGCCCTCTGTTCCTTAGCATGAGGAAAATAGGCTTTACCATACCTACAGAGCCTTAATGATAAAAGTCCAAGTAAACTCTCATTGTAAACTCTGTAAACATCATAATTTTTGCTCCTTTCTCTTGGCACTTGAAATGCGTGCATACAGAGTTTCTAGAGGAAATTTCAGAAAGCTGATGCAGATGGACACCTGTATAGATATTCAGGTCTTCTTGGATGAGTCACCATGACACAGTGACATCATAAAGCCTGTCAGAATACTGTGAGAGAAAGCAGAAATAGCTCTTTTAAATTTTTTCCCTCCTAATCTTATTCTGAATGCCCTCTATGGTTACAGTGCAGTTAAATACAATGGGAGTTGTGAAAGATGAGCAAATCTGAATTTTGGCCTTTACACTTCTGAAAATAATAATCAAATAAAAAGTTAGTGTGAATTAGTGTGACATCCAAAATAAATCCAAATACAACAAATCTAAAATAAAAAGATAAATACCTCCTCTGAAAGATGGCTAGGCTGAAAGTAATGTCTGATTCCCACTGTGGGTCCTCAGTAAAAGGTAACATAAAAATCTGCGCTTCTGCCTCTTGTCTAGAGTTGCAATAGATGCATATTTTCATTTCCTCCTTTTCTCTTCCCTTTTGGCTTGGAACTCTAGAAGAAGGTCCTGTATGGATTTTATTGGCAATTATAAGAGGTGAAATTTTTTTAATTAGCTATTAAAATGCATACTAATGTCAGAGCTTTAGAGAATGTGCTCGTGTGATTTGTTAATTCAATTTTAATGTGAAAAATTAGGGAAGTATGGGGCTTTATTAAAAAAAAAAAAAAAAACAGTCTATGGAGCATTACTTAATGAGTTGGCTGGATCTGCTTGGTCATCACATCATTTCACCTTTCTTGTTCCCAGACCCTTTTCAAACAGGGTAAAAAATCTAAGAGAGAGAAGTTGCAGGTGCATTGTCCCCATCATGCCAAGGTCCTTAATTCCCTGACTCCAGCCCTGTATATTGCAGGCCAGGTTACATGAGCTTCTGACGCAGAGTTTGTTCTCACCCAGGTGCCACCAAGCTGGGTGTGATGAGGAAGAAGTAAAAAGACCAATCCAGATCTTGTCAGAGGTGTCAGTAACAGCCAGAGAAAGATGAAGATTGATGAAAATATTATCCTTTGCTTGAGTGCTTCAGCCCACAGTGTGGATCTCCTCCCTCTGAGCTTTCTCTGTGATTGTGATAATGATTTTAGAAACAGCAGAAGATACTTTGCATTTTCTTAACATTATCTAGCTCCACTACCAAGACTGGTTATTTTAGCTGTTATTCTTTTTTCCTTTGTTTCTGGGCTTTAGAAATGATCCCTATAGAACAACCAAGAAACTTTTTTTGTCTTCACACTCCAGTGGAGACTCCCATATAGACCAGTGAGAGCCATAGGTCAAACTCCAGTGAAGTCTGTCCTTGGGTGAACCTACCCTGGTTGATGTTACAAGCAGCTCTTTCCATGTGAAAGTTGCTCTTTGGAAGAAAGAGCATTCCCTCAGGAGCTGGATACAGCAAGTCATGAGCAAATAATGTAACTGTGATTGTTGCTTTATGTTATCCAAGGAGAATGACTGGGTGGATTTACAGCATAGGCTTTGTTTGATCAGATTGGTACCCTTTAATGATATTTAAAATTCCTTTACACACCAGTGTTACGAGAAAAACGCTAAAATATTTTGGTAGAATGGAAAACAAAGAAGAATGTACGGATCTTACAACAGAAAGAATCCTAGTGCTACAGAATTAGTGGTTCAGTTATTAGATTTCCTTCATTTTAACTCGTGTTCCTCTCCCCCTCCCAGGGATGCACCCACTATCAATTGTCAGGATTAATATTGTTTAACTGAAGTGATACAGTTGTGCAAGAGGGTTATGGCCTTGCCAATAGACCTGGAAGTTGCACTCTCATTCACATGCACAAAAATCTCAGGGATTTAATTTTCAGATCACGTGATTCTATCAGCTGCAGTCTACAGGGGTCAAAGAGTAATCTCCAGTTTGTGTCTCCTGTGCCTGCATTAGGGGCCTGTGCGTTGTCGAGAGGATAGTAGGGGGTAAATAAATACAGCACCTGGTGGAAAATGCATGAGATTCTTCTCAGAGTTCCTTGTTTTGTTGTTTTTTTGTGTTGTTTCTTGTAACTGGGAGATACCGATTATGTCTAGATAGCTAAGCTTCCTGCCTCCTTCAGATCCATAAGTGGTTTGGTAATTAACTACATATTTAGATTGGCCCTGTGTGAAGAATTATGTCAAGCGAGAAAATTGTTTTCTTCCTCAACAAAAAGGCTAGGTTGCCCTCAGTGCCTTTGAATCTTTTCTCTGCTATAGCAAAGATGCAGGCCATGAAAGCTTAGGTTCTGCAGCTCTAATTGCTCGTGCTGTGTTCTCACCCCTTCTCACATGTTTGAGTCACAAGGAGTCTGATCCCTGTAATGGAGGAACTGAAGAGAAAATCCAGTGATTCAGAGGTCGTTTCTCTTCTCACAAGCTGATTGCTGAACTAAGATATCAGCCTGCAGAACTGGAGGCCTCTACAGGGAATGGTGTTTATGTGACTGAAGGATGTTACTGCACCCCTGCCTGCCTCCAGCTAATAAAGTCATACAACATCAGGTCCCTCCACTGTCTCCTTCCCAAACCAGACTTTGCCATTTGGGGTAATAGCAGAACCTAATTTCTCTTTCATCTGGAGTTTCAGTGATATGTCTTCATTCCTGCTGCTCTTTACATGTACTTTGCTTCTCAGTTCCACCCCAGCAATAGTTGCATTTCTGTTTTGATTGGGGCTCTGCATTATGCTTTTTTCCAGTAATAGCCGTGTATCTATCAGTATCCCAGTGAACAATGTGACTCATTGCTTCTGTGATGTTTTTTTTCAGCCTCCTACTTGATTTATGTGTTATTGTCTTATTTTGATAGTGATTTGAAGGAAAAGAAAAACTTCTTTTTTAAGTGAAAAATATCCACGTGACTCTTACTTTGAGTTAAAGAATGATAATGTGAGACAGAGACTGTAAAACTGGAGAACATGGGACTTTTTCCAGCAGTCCTCAGTTCATTAATACAGTGTTGGTGTAGGACTCCAATAAGTTCTGTGCAATAACAGCCTTTGTGCTTTTAAAAGAATCATTGCAATAATGTTACTGTAACTGTGAATGTGACACAACTCTATTCTGTGTCTCTCTTGGAGTTAAAGCAACTGTGTGACTTAAAAGGGTCAAAATACAGGAACAGCCACGTGATTTTCCAGATGCTGAGAGAAAGCCAAGTAGGAGAGAGATTTATTTGGAGTTGTGGTTACTGTGTCCCTAGTATGAGTTAAACTTGGAGCATCGCAGAATAAACTAGGACATAGCAGCAATGATTCAGTAAATAAAAATATTTTCCTTTGCAGATTTCTTCTCAGGAAACAGAAGGTCTTAATGATAGAGGTGTATTCCACTGGTCTTGGTCTGGTAAAGGAGGAGGAGGAAGGAATATTTGTCTTCTATGGGCTGTAGGTCCTATCAGATATAGATAGGGATATAGATGAGATAGAAGGTTCTGTGGTAGCAGATATAGATAGGGATATAGATGAGATAGAAGGTTCTGTGGTAGCTTCCTTTCCACTCAAATAGAGCCACAGCCTCATTTCACCTTTGAGAAAATGCATTTTGTTCTGTTTCTAGATTTTAAAGAGCTCTTGGAGTCAATGAAGGTCCTGGCCCATCTGTTCAACTTTGTTATTTCTTCAATGGATTAAGAAAGAATGGAAAAGAAAGCCTGGGATATTTGTTCCTTGCTTGTGTTGCCCTGCTCTTGAGACAAAGTGGACTGAGATGGCGTTCTTGAGGCTTGGGACTATTTTGTCTCCCCAGTATCAGGGAGAGCTGGGGCTAAGAACATGCTTGACCTCTTTAGAAATAGATTCTCATAGTTCCCTGCAGAGATGCAAAGTGAATGCACAGTCCCTGAAGAATATTTAACAAACTACATTCCAGCAGTGGAAAATTAAAAAGATCTTTCTATATCTTTTCCTCCATCCTTAGCCTTGGAAATAAATAATCCCAGACCTTACTTTTATAATGAGTTTCAATGTGTTTTTTGCTGTTTTATATTCTGAGTCACATCTTCACAAAAAAAAGTACTGTCATGTCATTCTAAGCTACTCTAGTAGCTTATCTTATTTAATGCTGCTCCATCAAGGCTTCCACATGAACATAATCTTGTAAATGAAGGAACCAATGCAAACACGATCAGTGGCAGACTTTGACATTCATTATATGCTTTTCTGATCATCCTTACTTCATGGAGATCAAAGGCTGGAATATGCTATCAGATTAGCAAGGACCATCAGCTTTTAAAAATTTTATTTATTTATTTATTTATTTACAGATATCAGGAGAAATTGAAAGTTTACTTTAAAAATGGCTGTAAAAGTAATTTGAGTATATTTTTTGGTTGGTATTTAGAGTTTGGGTACCCCATTATGAAAATGTTAATGCAGGAATCCAAAGACATGGGAAAAGTCCAACAGAAAGATTTTTTTCTCTTCATCAAAACATTTTTCCTTATGTGCAAGAGAGAACTGATCAGCCCAGCCGTCACCCTGTAACCCGATGTTACAATTTCTGACTTGCTGCAGGTCATGGAAGTTCATTTGGGGCACTCCTCCACATACTGGAAATTAATATATTTGAAATATTGGGCTAAGTGCACACTGGTAATAAATTTCTTGCAATTATAAATGCAAGAAAATTGTATGTATATTGCACATGTAATAACAAGAAAATCTTTTTATCAGTGCAGCTCAGAGAGGTACTGTGAGCTTTTTCTGTAAAGAAACAGAACTGCTGACTTGTGTTAGCTTTTTCTTCCTGCGTTGTTTTCTAGGAAAAATGTCATCCATGCTAAAGGAGTTTGTTAGGATCTCTTTCTTTGGAAAACTTTTAAAAACAGATAAATCCTTAGAGATACATCAAAACTAGACACTGTGAAATGTACAGCTCTTCATGAAATCAAATTCATTCATTATAATACACACGGTTTATACAATATCTGAGATGTTCAAAACTCTGTACAGACATTAACTCATTAAATGTGACAATAGTTGCAAGCTGCCACAGTTCTGATTTGTAGAGCTTGAAGCCACACTCAGTTTAATTCTAAATAGTCTAGAATTTCAATTTCCTTCCTTTGTGGAAAAGACTCTGTGTGTGTGTGTGTGGGATAGATACAAATGACACAGAATTGTGTGTGAGAAATATGACTAAATGTTAGTGGATTATGAGAGGGAAAGCTCTAAAAATAAAATCCATAGCTGTTTATTTCCGTATTAGCACACAACTATTGGAGAGCCACAATATAAAAAAGCACAGAAGTCTCTCTTGGCTCATTTTCTATGACTGTACCAGAGGAATAAGTCAAAGCACCATGTTCCTGAACCATCCACAGCTGGTTTTGTGGGAAGGAGTTCATTTATAGCTTGCTTTTTAAGTTTAAGTGGTTGAAAAATCTAAAAATCTAAAAATCAAAAGTCCAAGATGTGACCCCAGGACCTGTTCTTAAAAAATGCATCATTTGGGAACAAGCCTTGGATAAGTTGTCTCAGTTAATTGTATGTGTGATCACAGTACAGATATCTCCATCTGAACTTGTCTCCTCAGACCCACTGGTAGGCAATGAAATTAAATAATGGCTCCTCTGGAACCTTGTATAGCTTCATCTGCCTCTTGGAAAAAATTTGCAGGGTTGGTTTGTTTTTACTATTTGTTTGTTATGTTTTTGTTTGCTTTGGGGATTTCCTTTGTCATATATGCAGTAATCATCACATATGGAATATTTCGTGACGCACATCCCTAAAAGCTTTCACTTAGTGTAAAATGAGGGTTAATTTAATTTTTCAACCTTTAATTCTTTCTTCCCTTTCTTCTCTTGATGTCTGTAGGCTTTCTGTGCATGGGCACAAGGTTCCTGTGACAGTCTGAGGAATTAAACAGCCAATCATGCTAATGGCTGGCATGCTGATGGCTGTTCAGAAACTGAGCTGAGAGAAGCTCTAAATAAGCCTCTAATACAAATAAAGGGCAGACATTGACCCTTAAGGACAATCACAACACAGCTGGACCCCAAAGGCAGGAAGACATGGCAAACTGTCTTTGTCCTATCAGGACTTTTTCCTTGTCCTTTTGCTTTCCAGTCTTCTGTCTTCAATTGAGAAATCTCATGAATATCTGATTTTTAAAGAGACTTGAATGTTCATGTGGAGATTAGCCACTGGCTTCAGCTTCCTTCAGCAGGATAGGCAACCTGAAGATCATAAAACACTAAACCAGTCCTGAGATGACTGTTGGCAGCACACTGTTTCACCAGAAGCTCCCCACTGTATTTTGTTTAACAGGCAAAGCATTTATTGGCAGGCAAAGACAAGTACTGTTCCCAGCTAGCCCCACATGCTTTAGAAACAAAGCTTTCCCACCAAGCTGAATATGATAATTTCTCCACTGGAGAGCAGTTTCTCTAGTTCGTTAGTTTTGGTTACTGTGGATGCAGCCATAAACTGTGGGATCTCTACTGTGCCTGTTGAACAGTCAGTGTGACAGTGCTGTTTGAAGAAGAGAGGAAAAAACAGTATCTTTGTGTCTGTCCAAGGTTTGCCACTAAAAGCAAGTTTTTCTCTGTATTTGCATCCTGAAAACGATCAAGATCCCTGGTGATTATTCCATGAGAAACAGGAAAATTGCAAAAAAACAAGCAGTTATTGCTATTGTTCCTACTGAAGAGGGCAGATCTGTATTTCAGCAACATCTGAGAAAATAGATATGTCTGATACAAATAAAATGGCTTTTTTCTTCCAGTGCTTAGCTCAGTCAGGAAGGACAGGACACGTCTACATGCTCATCTTCTCTGGAAACAGCTTTTGATTTTGCTTCTGCCTGCTGGGAGGATAAACTCCTTTAACTACCTTTTTTTTTCCTGAGTTGCTTTCAGCAGCTGATAAGTAGTTCCCCAATCTTGTATAATAAAAGCACTCTACACTACCCATGAGCAATCTGATTCCTCTGAAGTTCTGTCTTCTCATGTGTGCCTCATATCTCAGCATCAGTGAAGGGGCACTATTTTCATACAGATGCCTTTAACTGGAATTTCTGGCTACAGGACACATCAGCTCAGGTACCACAAGATTCATCCATTTTCTCTGGGCTTGTTTTGCTTTGAAAGAATAGAGATTTGTGATCATTTAAGGTCTCAGAATTATTTGTTCCTCCCAGCTGCAGGAGAATGTGTCAGTGGGGAACACAAAGCAAGGTTCCCTGTTCTGCAATAATTTGTTCAAGATCACTGCTATGGAGGAAGGATTGTTCCCTCACATTTACAGCAGATGTGGGAATGGTAGTTAAGGAAGGAAATTTGTTGTCTTCCCACTTGTGCTGATGGTACAGAGTGTTAGTTTGGTCAGGTCCCATGCAGACTCTGTTCTGCAGCTCACTCCTGGCATTACAGAGCTGCTGCCTTCAGCACCCCTGACATCCTTTCAGCCTGCCAGAAATGACCCAAATGGAGCAGAAGGGAAGGGATGGTGGTAATTCTGGTCTGGCTCTTGCTAGAAATGAGGAAAAAGTGGTGAAGATGTGGAAAGGAAGTCCCAGATACATGGACAGGACTAGAGTCTCCCAGGTACCCAAAATTAGAAATCTTTCAGTTCAGTGAAGTGAAGAAAAACTCTAGGGTATTTTGATGCCCATCCTAGTCCATTTTTCTTGCCTGTGGGGCAAAATACACTGTGAATTTGCAGCTATTCTTTTTCTGTCTCTTTTGGGTGATGATCACTCTTGAAAATTTGCTGTGTAGCAAATTGCTTCAATGAGGTCACATGGCTTTTGAATATCTGGCCTCAACAGTGGGATTTCATAACATGGAAAACGGAGCCTTGGATTTTCAGAGAGAGATCAGCCCTCTGTGCATATGTCCATTATTAGTTAATTTGATCTCCCCGTGTTCCTTCATTAGGTGTTTAACCACTGGCCATTGACCAGTGGTCCATTCTTTGTTGAAATTGAAATTTAAAAAAAAAAGCAAAATGAGAGTGAATGGGGGAGAGGGAAGGATGTGCTTATATTGCTTTTACTTAACATGCTGAAAACTTGTTCTACTGCAGAGCTTCCACACCATTTGACCCAGCAATTGGGAAGTGAATTGACTCTCTGGCCTAAAATATTCACAAAAGGCTCCCCTCACATTTCAGGCTCCCTTACAATAATATCAAATATTAAAACATCAAAGCCAGAATACAGCAAGAAAGAGTCCTCACTCTCCCCATGACATATTGTCAGACCCATTTCTGGACTGTTCCCTAAGCTCCCCTGACACTGTCGGGTGGCTTTCTGCAGCCTCTGTGAGCTCGCAGAATGAAACAAAGCACATTGCTGCTTCGGCATGGGCTGATATTTGAATATGGATGTGTGGATGTGGATGTGCCTCTCGGGGGTCTGGCAGCAAAACAAAGCCTTGAGTGTTTGCCAGCATTGCCTGCGTTGTGAGAACTGAACGTTCCCCCCACGTTCATTAAAATACATGTTCTGGGCTGAGGGCATCCTGGCCAGCCCCGCGCTGCTGTGGCTGGGCACAGAGCTGCTCACGCCGCGCGGGGTCAGCGGGGGCAGCGCCAGCCTCGGGAGAGGCAGGGCAGGCTGGGCACTGCCAGGGGTCCCAGCACTCCAGCTGGGCCTTTGGGCAACCCCTGCTGAAATGGAAACACCACGGCAGCAGGGCTCCTTGAATTTTCATACAAGCGCGTGTGTGTGTGTGTGTGTTTGGGGAACCAGTTTTGCCGGTATTTGCTGTCTTCGTGATACTCAATGTTGTGATTCCTGTCCATGAAATGCACACTTTTCTCAGTGTACCAATTGAATGAGAGTTTCTTACCTAAAGTCCAATATTTTCTCAACTTTGATGGCAAACATGTCACGGTGTTCATTTACATAAGTTTTATATGAACTGGATTTCTTTGCTTCCAGTAGTCATGGGTAAGTGATGGAGAAAGCAAGGGCAGATTTCCCTGTGGCTCCTATGAGGAGACCCAGAGGTCAAAGCTAATATTTCCCTGTGTCTTCAGATGTGTAGAATTCTAAAGTTGTTTGATATGTTAAAATATACAGTACTTTCTGAAGGAAATTTCAAATGCATGCACATGAGCACATACATACACTAACAAACACGTATAAAAATGCACATTTCTGGAGTTTAGTTTTTAAATTTTTTTTTTGATTAATCAGGTTTTAAATATAATCTTGATTCTCTTCAGCAAATAGCTGGTGATTTCTGACTAGTTCTGTATAACTGAGAAATTCATCGAATTCATGCCCGTCCAATGGAAAATGGAAAGTGAATTGCGTGTGAGGCAAAGCTTCCCTGCTCTAGCCTTTTGGTCAGGCCAGAAAAAATCAACTCCAGATTTTCCCTTCCTGTTCTCTCCATAATGTGAAAAGGTGAACAGGGAAATAACAAAACAAATGCCAATTTCCCATAAGCTGTGTCAGCCTGATTTGAATATGAAGACAAAATTTGTACCAGAGCTAGCTTCTGAGGTAATGCAAATCCAAATAGCTTTAATGAGTTCTGTTTACAATCTGGCCTTCAGTTATTATTCAATCTGGAGAAGCCAGCTTGTCTTTACTAATTACACATTACTAATACCTTGCCATGCTTTGTTCATTAAAGCAAAGTAAGAATTTCGATTCATATGGGTTAATGACTTTTGGATCCGTGCAGAAGCTTGTTCTGCAAGCTTTGAGGTCAATGGGAAGTTTCTCCAGGCAATCATATTTCTTGAGCTTGGCCTCTGTGAAGTAATAAATAGGAAGAGTAATTAACAGTTTATTTAAACTAGCAAAAAGGGGGCAGGTTCTGAATCTGTCCTTCTCTATCAGAGCAGGAATGATTTGGCAGAGGTTGGAGTCATCAGAGAATGGCTCCACTTTGTCATCCTCTGCTGATGCTTTGCCACGTCAGACCTGCTGAGCAGCAGGCTTGTATACAAACATGTTTACACTGACACCGTGCAAAACAAAATGCTACTGGCTTCAATTTAGATGCCATTAAATCTTCAGTTGGAGACTGCTGTGTGACATTTTGGATTTTGCATGCATGACATACTGTAACTCAATGACAATGTTGGCTCTCCCCATCACTCCTAAGCAAAATAGCTCTCTTAGCCAGGAGAACGTAGATGACAGATGTTTCAGATCAATCACTGCAAAGAGATAACAGGACTGTCTTGGATCATTACAGGACATGAATCTTTGAAAGCAATTATAGGTGATAACAACTGGTGTGACAATTGAGTCCCTCCAGCCTGTGTTTCACTTTACAGAACAACTGTGTGGGGTATTTCCCCATAGGAATGTGCTGCTACCTGCCAGATCCTGCTGATTTGATGTGTGTGCTAAAAAGGGAGAAATGTTCTTAGTGTCACAGTAGGACACAAAAATAGATTGACTCCATATAGTTTTCAGAAGAGAAAGAAGAATTTATTTATAATTCCAACAGTTTCTTTTATAACGTGTTGCACTAAAAAGGTCTGTTATTTGTCCATGGGACTGACACTTCTCTCCATTGGTTAAGTAATAGGAAACAACACCTGGGGACAGTTGTTATGGGAAAGGGAACACTGTTTACTTAACCTGTTTGGAGAAATGGAGAGAGATGTTTTGAAGAGAGAAAACTGCTGACAACTTTCCCTTGGGAAAGGAGGTAGCAATAGTTAGCAAGCTAAAATTCAGACTCAGAAATGTTGAGCTCACAATCTTAGCGCAAGTTTCTTGTTAGCACAGTCGATCTAATTGTAATCTAAGGAACATGGCAAGGTACATGGATGTCATTTTTCTCCCTTTTGATAAATAAAAAAAATAAAAGTTCTTCTCTTTGTGTGGTATGCTATCAAACTGTGATATTTAGCACACCATACTCTCATGGTGTATTTTATATACTCTTTCTTCACAGGAATATAATTTATACTTATTCTTTGATAACATTTTTGTTGACTTCAGCTGAAGCTGAATATAGACATCCTAAACAATACAGAAAAGATTTAATATCTGGTCTTTTCATTAAAAATACAGAAAGATAATACTGGATTAAAACAGCTCTTCAGGTTTAAATTCAGAAATTGTTCTACGTCACTCTGATCCTTCAATTTGATTTAAATACTGTAGCATTTCATGTGTTTGTGCACCTTACAAGAAATCATTTATAAATTCTGGTTTGAAAATGGAGATATCCTAAGTTACAGTCTGATACTGTTAGCTAATAAATATCCTTCTTCTCTTTTCCTCTAGCTGAAGCGTACTTTAGCTTAAGAAAAACTTGTTGCTCTCTCAAGCAGTCTGCATGTTACTGCAGCCCTCTTCTGTTGCAGCATGTTGGAGAAGCTTTTCTTCTATCTCTGCTTCAGCTCTTCTTCCTGTTTTTCTTCCTTTTTTTCTTCTCCTTTTATGGAAAGCTGTTTATTGCTTCTCTCATTACTCTTTGCTTTATTCCTTGCTTTCTTTTATTATGGTGCTTTCAAACAGTCTTATTTAACATTAAAAAACACAAGTGATTTTTTTTTATCCATGGCAGGTAACAAGATAAAACTGTACTTCCCAGTGAACAGTCAGTGAGGATCTGGTGATGTCTCTCCCTTCTGCTCATATAAAACTTACACATGGAATATAATGGATTTTACTGAAGGAGTATCCCAGCTGAATTAGTAAAGCTGCCAGTCTTCTCATATGAGGCAACCAGAATGGGGGAAGAGAGAGAGAAAGAGAGAGAACAGCCTGGAGAGCCCCATGCCTCAGAGAGAGGCAGAGAATGGGGGCAACAGGAAAAGAAGCATTCCTGGGAGAAAAGACAGGCAGAAAAAAACATACTTGAGTTTCAGGGAAAGGTATGCAGAACATGCTCTGAATCCTGAGAAATCATATACAGCAATAAAATTTCTAAGGCCAGGCATAGCTGAACCTTCATCATAAAAAATGCTAAGGTAATTTCAATATCTGTAAGACAGGGATAAGCTGGAACTAGTGACTTGTTTACAATGCAGCATATGCTGGCACAGGCAGTTTGAGGAAGGAAAATCCTGAACAGAATAGAAAGGGGAGGTGTTCACATGATGCAAGTTGCCCTTGCTGTTTAAAGAGAGTGGGATTGATGGAGAGAAACCAGTTCCCTGGCAATTTCTCACGGGTACATTTACAAGGGTGGCTTTTCCAATTCCAGTGTTTCCTTGCTTCCCTCCAGACTTGGATTCACGTCTCAGAATGAATATATTTTAAGTCATCTGCCTCATTTAGATTAGTTATACTTCAGTTATCAATGCCAAGCTTTTAAAGTAAATTAGAAAAAGGGAAAAAAAAAGTATTTAGGAGAAGTTCTGCAGCAGGCTGCATACAGGCAAATTTGCTAAAAGACATCTAGAAGGCTTTAAGAAATGTCTCTGGGCCTAAATTACTCAATTCTGCTCATTCACAGCGCATTTACACCACCAGGAGTGTGATAAGGGGGAAGTTTTTTAAGTGGATTAATAATGAAGTGTTTCAGCAAGTGGTTAATAAGGAAATCAGAATGTGCCTTAGCTTGCACCAGCTGACACTTGGTGATGACATCTGCAGGAAGGTGCACTGGTTTCAGGTCAGGGGAGAAGAGACTCAGTGTTTCTGGAATGATCTCTTTGCATTTACCTTCTCCTGGATAAATGCTGTGTTTAACATTAACATGCAGGAGGAGAAGTATCCATGGTGCACTCATGGTGCATGCTGAGAAAGACAAGGACCCTTCTCTTAATAAATAAGGGAATACTGTAGAATATATTTTGTGTACTGGGCAATCTCACTGTGGGGCTAGATCTAGTGCCAAACTTCCTTGTCACAAAGGGCTCTGTGTGTCAAGATAATACCAAGTCTCTGGTTACTGTAAACATTAATAAAAATTCTTCATGAATAATCTGTAACACCTCTCCTCCCCTTCTTTCTGGTTTGCTGGACAATCTCATGGCCTGACAAATATCTCAATAGGGTACTTTTAATCTTCTATTCAGCCAATAAAATCATCCAATAACTTTTGTTCTGAATCTAACACCTCTCCTGGTAAAATGGTCCTATTTTTTTCTCTCTGGCTAGACTAAGGGTATTTTCAAAGTCCATATGAATACTTGTGTTTTTCAGACTAATTTTTTTTCTATGAGATATTACTGCAACTTCAGCAAATACTGTTTTTCCTGTAACCTTTAAAAAACAACAAAAAATTCAGCCAGCTAACAGAAAAAGCCCACAGCCTTTTAATAACGATCAAATATTGTTGAGAAAGTCAATGTAAATCATGTAAATATGGCCTATAGAACATAGTATTCCTTCAATGTTACACACAGATACTTTATGAAGTGTGAATCAAACAGGTTTAGCAAGTCATGCATAAATTCTTCAAGATGCATTGTCTGTATTTCTGCCAGTTATAGAGATTATAGAGATTTCGAAGAGCAGAAAAAATTGATTTTGGAAACCAGCCTCCAAACATGTCATAGTGCTTGTACCCTTGTTTAAATCCATTTCTTTTTTGCCAGTGTCCTAGAGTGATTTTATGATGCCTGTATCCTCAATCGTCTGTTCTGTATATTGTGTTCTGCACCTTTAAGGTGATTCTTAGAGTGCAATTTGTTTTGAAGACTATGTTATCTCCTCACATTCCTCTCTCCAAGACTCTCTGCCTGTGCAGCGGAGGCTTGGTGGGACTGTGGCGGGACAGAGAGCTCCTGTGCTTTTTTTTTTTTTTTCTAGTTAGTTTTAGCTAGCCAGGGCAGGGAACTTTTTTTTTTTTTTTTTTCCTTGGGTCTGTTTAAACCTGCTCCGGATTGAAAACCCAGAGAGTTGGAAGATCACTCTTGTGCCCCTTTGGGGCCAGGACAGCATTTTTCTCCAGCACCGGAGGGACTGATAAAGAGACAGAGAGACGAACTGCATCTACGGCTAGGACTTTTCTCAATTTGCCATCTCACTTCAACGAAAGGTTTTATTGTTTCATATTACTCATCCTGTGTGCTCGTGGGAATTTTTTTTTTCTTTTCCTTCTTTTTTTTTTGTTAAATAAATAGCTTTTTCCACTTTTCTCCAAGGAAGTTTTTTCCAGACCACTTGTGGGGGAGAGGCCATTTGGGGTTGTTAATTTTCAGAAGAACCCCATTTGGGAGGTGTCTTCCCAAAATTTGCCCTAAACCAGGACAGCCAGGTAGACTGTCCTTGAAAATTAGGAAAGATGAAGGTGGACGTGTCCACAATTGTGTTGGTGGTTAGCCAGTGGCCGGCCAAATTGAAATAGATCTCTCAAAGGTGGCCACTCTCCTCTGGCTGAAAAAAATTAAATAAAAAGAATGCTCTAGACCAAATGTGTTTCTGCACCTGAAATGCAAGCAATTTATCCCAAAACTCAATTTCTGATGCTTTACCAAAACTCTGTACCAAATCTCTTCACTCACAATATCCTTTCCTCATTGCTACCCAAATAGACATGTGTCACCTCAGGGCATATTGTAAAATAACGAGCCAGCCCAAAGGAAAGTTTCCAAGAAAATACAGCAAGCTGCTGATGGACAGCAAATCAAGCCTCTATTGGCAGCAGCCCCCTGAGGTGCTCTGAGGTATAATCATCCTAAGGGCTGAGCTCTAAAGAGAACTTTCTAAGCTATATAAGAAGTTTCTCTCTTAGATGACATCATCAAAAACACTTCTTGAATTGCTATGACAAAGCTTGTAGGGCCATACTGACCATAGATCCTCAATTTCTAGTTTGTTTATGGCTGTCCTGTGGGGGAGGTTTCCTGCTCTTCACTAAGTTAGGGATTTCCTTTGCTGATTTCCCATGACACAAGCAGGTACAGAATACATTAAAATTAGTTCCTTGCAGCTTGGCTCTGAAGCTCAGTAGATATTTTATTTTACCATTCAACCAACATCAACTGAAGATCATTAATGAGCTTATACAAAATGCAGGAGGCAGTAGGCAATGGAAGAGCAGTTCTCATCAATTTTCCCAGACTTTGGCTCAGCCCACAGTGTTCAGCCTTTAATTTGCTTTCTTGCTATTAGAATGAATCTTCCTATTGCCATGCTTCTGAGTGAGCTTCTGTAGAATCATGTTGCTTAAAAATGTCCCTCACTCTTCTGACTTCCCCCAAAAATATCACTCAAGACAGCAAGGGCAGTTGGCAGCACAGCTGGATCAATGTCAAGGAAGAGCTCACTGTCCATTTCATTTCCCAGGAATTTGCAAACATTGGACCAGGAATGGAGCAGTAGAGAAAGGTTGTCTCTGGAGATGAAATGAGTCAGAAGCTCTAAAAGAAGATCAAAAAAGTTTTTCTTGAAGCTGAGAGAATGTTTCTGGTTAAGTTGTTGAGGGAACCAAGCTTCCTTTAAGTTGATCAACAATTTCAGAAGACTCCTATTATGGTGTCTTTGGAAAGGAAAGAGGGATAGGGGAGTAAAATAGTGATTCTGGAAAAGTAAATTAATCCTAATGCGGTCAGTTACTAACATAACTGACTTCATGGACATTGACCCTGTTTCTTGCCCATCCAATGCCCTGAGAGTGGTTGAGTACATTATTTTGGGCTTAGCACCAGGCAAGAGTAGGTTTGTTTAAGACTTGCAAAACAGGCGGGTCAAACACAGGATTAGAAATAACTGGTCACTGTAAGAAAAAGGAGCTCCACAAAACAATTTTTGGTGTATTCTTGAACAATTTTGTAAAATTAATCTGAAAGCCCCAGGAGACTGATAGTGAAAGACAGTCTCAGCTTAAGTCTTTAGAACTGTTTGAATGTATTGTGTTTCTTTTGTTGTCTTTATTTGAATGCCTGTTTTCTGACAATAGAGTTAGAAATGAGTCATTACAAGACAAAAAAAAAAATCCCTTTTGTTCCAAACTTTTTCATAAATAAAATTTCAGCTACATAGTCACATCTAAGGAAAATTCTGATGTTGATGGTCAGTTCTTTAAAAAACAATCAAACAAAAAATCAAACAAAGCCCACATTGAATTTAAACAAGGCAATTTTGACTACCTTAAAATATAAATTTGTTTGGTAAATGCCATACTCAGTAGCTGTTCAGATGGAATGTGTGGCCCTTGGGTTTAACTTCTTTTACTTTTTGCTGAGCAGTTGCAATTTCCTCCTGGTTTGATTAATATCTAGTGTAATCTTCAAAAGAGAAGATCAGTGCCAATAGGGATCTCAACTGGCTTCAGTTTAAGTTCTACTGGATTTTAAAAGAACTGCTACGTGTCTGTTTAGTACTTATAATTAATTGTGCTCCTGTTTGTGCAGTTATTTATGGAATTGTTTTAGAATATCCTCATGCTGTGTTTGGTTTCAGAGCTGTAGCTCATTGTGACATCAGGTGTTTCTGACAGCTCCATGGATGTACCTTGTTTTGTTCTACTCAATTGAGAGATGGGTAATTTACAGCCCCTGGGTCATCTGTGGCCTGCAACATTGTCTCACAGAGCCTGTGGAAGATCATAATTTTATTCTGGATAATGTTGCATATTAATAGAAAGCCTGTCAAAGACACTTGAGAGGCCTGTCTGGATGAGCAAAAATGAACCTTAATCTGAAGCAGCGTTCAAAGAGGTAACAATAAAAAGGAAAATGAAAATCTTGTTTTGTGCACCACTATGTTTAGATGTGGACCAGAAATTTCCAAGGATTGTCTCCATGATAATTTAGAACCACTTTCTTCCCGCTGTGGCACTAGAAATCTGCCATGAAGGGGACTTTTGAGATGTCCTTGAAGCTACTGGCTGGTACCACACTGAGAAATGATAATGACTCTGATGGCTGTCAGGTTGTGCTGTTGTCACTGTGTCTCAGAATGTTCCTCAGATGGACTAAATCTGCCGTCACTGTCAGCCTGTCTTCCAGTTGACATGGCCCGTGAAGCTCCTGCAGATAGAGAAGGCACCCAAAAAGTCTCTGCTAAGATTTGTCCCTGATGGGGTTAAAGGATAAAGAAAAGCCATGTAGCTCCTGAATTCAGTGCTGGCAGAGCAGGGCCACAAATCCTGGTGTTTATTCCCATGAAAAGCACAGGCCGGTACAGACAAATCCCAGCAGCACCACAATGCTGCAACACTTCACCCCTGTTTCACACACCCCCAGAGCAGGCTATGGCTGGAGCCATATCATCTCTTCACTAAATTACCTGTCCTCTCATTTTTTGTCTTTTCTTTCCCTTGTCCTCACACTCCACCCTCCCAGCAAACCCACACAGGAGAAGCTGCTTCCTCTGCAGAAGCTCCTGTGTGGGTTTCAGGTCATAGAAGAGCAGTATGAAAAAACTCTCAGGTCTGATACATGACATTTCCTCTACAATGACAGGGGGTATTTTTGGAGAAAATCTTGTGATAAGGACTGGAAGCCTTTGGTTCAATCCTTGCTGCTATGAGAAGGAAAGGCTATTATTTTTTCCCCCAACAATTTCTAGTAGTAGTAGCAGTTACAACTTGAACAGATGGTTTGGCACGTTGGAAATCTCTGAAGAAAATAAAACAAACATAACAGGGTGTTGAAGGACGTAACTGCCACTAGCAAAAGAACATTAGGGTAGATTTAATCATTTCTTTCCCTAGCACCCATCAAAGCCCTTGTTTTGTCTATTGCAGCAGTTCTACAAGTTTCCTGATTTCCTGCTTTAGCCATTTTCCTTTTCTGAAACTCTTGGAAAGATAGTCACTTCCCTACCCTGATCTTTTTTCTTCCACTGTGGTGCTGCACTCTCCATTTGTGGGTTGCAAAGCAGAATGCTGTAACTATCTGTGCTCAGGGCCTGAAAACAGACAATTTGGTGCATTGCAAATCAGCTTCAAACCCCATTTCACTAGCAGCACCCTTGGACTGAAAGTTATAAATAATTCCAACAATTCCAAACATCGAGAATGCTGTGAATTATGAGCTTTTCATCAGAATAACATGGGGGATCAATAGCAACAGAAGGTATCTAGATAAGCACATTTCATAATTACTGCTTAGAACTGCATAAATCAATTTACCAGCACACTACAGGAAAAAAAAGTTCATTTTTTTAAAGATGTATTAAAATAATGGTAGCTTGATGGAAGGTTACATTCCATCTCCCGTTTAATAATACCTCTTAAGAAATTTAATTTCGACTTCAAAGGGAGCTAAATTAAATATCAATCCTATATAAATGGATCTGACACATTTATGTTTCATTATTTTACTTTATACCCTCCCCTCCCCCAAAGGAAATGAATCAATCATTTTGTTCCTCTTCAGTTCCTCTTACTTTTTTTTTGTGCAGAACTGTATCCTGGAAATAATCAGGTTTCTTTGACAATCAGTTAATAAACAGACACTTAAATATTCTTTTCTTGCGGCCTAATAGGCAGGCAATGAGGTTGAAAGACATTGCATAGTGCACATCATACTTGTTCCTTTCCTTGGATTAATTTAATAAATCCTCAAGCTCTCTAGTACTTTTAAGAAGATTTATTTCAACTGTCTAATCCATCAGTTAAAAACAAAATATGAAAATTTGGTCATTTTGATGAGAAGTTTCTTGTGTTAGTAGGTCTGATCATTCTTTCTTGGGATAAGTGCCATATAATTGGCTTCAAAATGGGGGAAAACCACTGTATAATTTCTCATGGAAGTGACCATGAAGAGGAATAATTTTTACAAGAAAAATTTAATTTATAGAAAATCATTTCCATTAGACTGTTGTGTTAGGAAATGGTGGTGCAAGACTAAAGAAGAACAAATAGCACATAGTTATTTAAGAAGGGGAAAATTATGATACAGTCCCATTTTTTAGTTCTTTATAGCCTTCAAATGTTTTAAACACCTTGATAGAAAGAGTAATTCATGTCAAAGTAGCTGAAAAATGGGATCAAGTAAAATATAGCCTTTCCAAAATGGATCACACAATAACTGCATTTGATAAGGGAATTTTCCTTAGAGCAAAGGTAGGTTTTCTTGCCTTTAAAAAAGTGTTTTATAAGTAACAAACTGGGGAAAAAAATTGAGAAGGAAAAGAAAACTGGAGGATCAGTAAATTAGTATAATGGAGGAATAATAATTTATAAAATAAGGAATAAAAAAAGAAGATGATAGCAAGCAGTGTTGAAAGGAGGTATTATGAAACCAGAAAAACATACCGTTCATAAAGGCCGCATTTTGGAATTGATTGTACCTAGTATTTTCAATAATAAGCTTGTATTAGCACAGTCCTGCTTCTTAGGCCAATAAGATGATGAAATGAAGATGGAAATAATTGTTAACACAGATGGTCAGGTTATCCTACAGAAAGATTAATCAGCTAGAATCTTGATCTTGGGATGGAAATCAAGAATACAAAATACATTAAATATATATATGTGTGTGTGTGTGTGTGTGTGTGTGTTTAGAGACTAAGAATGATAAAAATAATTGAGTTTGTCAGCTGGAAACAACACAAGAAGAATATGGATGCACTCAAAAATCAAATATGACTGTTCTCCAAAGTGGTGCCACACATTAAAAAGTCAAACACAATCCTAGGAAGTACTGAGCTAAGTTTCAATGTTGTTATCCAGAGGTTGCTCTCTAGCCCAGGCAATAAGAGCAGCTGACAAAGTTTTTTGCCTGTGCAATATAAAAGTAGACTTAAAAATAAAGTGGGGCTTTTTTTCCTTCTCTCCTTCTGTGACTCAAAAATTGAAATGGGCTGTCTCCCTGAGGTTCATTCAAAGCTGAATTCACAACTGCTGACCCTGTGAGGGAAAAGGATTGTTTGAGGTTTTTGGTGTTAAACTAAACTTCATCACCCTGTATGATATATTTCACTTCTACAAGTGAGAAATCCTCAAAGAAGCAGAAAAAAGAAGGTCTTGGCTGCCATTTTTTTTTTCCCCTCTGGCTATATTGCCCTGTTATTAAATCTCCCACAGGTAACTGGCTATGGTTTACCACTAACATTTACAGGTACCTATAAAATGAGATTAAGAGTAATATTTCACACTATTCCTCTTCAACAACATATTGTCCTGAGTCACCCTGACATCGCCTATGGCATTAAGAAACAATCAAGTTAAAATTGAGATTGGCAGGAAAAGCAATGTCCTACTGCCTGTGGGGTTATTTGTTCAGTATTATTATTCCATTGAAGGTTGGAATGCAATTGGATTAGATCCATTTCCAGTCAACTAAAGTTAAAGTACAGTTTATGAATTGTAGGGCCCCAGTTCAGCTGTGAGCTGTATGTTGTTTTTTTTTTTAAAGGCTTCTCAGGGAAACTGCAAGATAGAGATAGGAATAATTAACACTTGTATCTAAGTCACTTAGAAGTGTGCATAATGAGGTTGCTCCAAATCTTAAAAGATTATCTTTAAATTATCACTCAGAAACTTCCTTATCATGCAGCAGCAGCCTCTTCTCCCTTACTGCTTAGAAAGAGCTCTTCAAAAAATGCATCACTCTGGAGAATTACACTCTCCTTTCAAACAAGGAAACAAACTACATGTATACATGTGTGTGTGTGTGTGTGTGTGTGTGTATATATATATATATATATGTGTGTTCTGGAAATGTACCTTGGAACCCTTAAAATGCATCTGTTTTCAGGGAACCGTTTTCAGACAGACAGATAGAAGTGACACATCCAAAACTTCACTTCTGAGGCCTTGCCAAGTCATGGGGCTACTGTGCTCCAAGACCTGCCCCATTTTGACAGCCTGACATCTTCCTACCCTTCTTTCTCACTTTCTTTATCACTCTGCAAGGCCATGCTGACATTTCCTGATGAAAACTACCTCAGTGGAATTGAGAGCACCATGCTCTTCCCATGGGCATCACCAGCTCTTCCATCTCATATATCCTGGAACAATTTCATTTTTCCTGCCTGACCAAAACACATTTGCTACCTTTCCTTCCCCAGCAGCAATCAGACTGAGAGCCACAGGGTGCTTTGGGTACTGTCTTTGAAAGGGATGGTCAAACCCCTGTGCATGATGAGCATTTCAGGGAAGAGCACATGGGGCTAAATCAAGGATACCATAATTAGGAAATGTGAATGTCCCTGAAACGTCATGACCAGGACATTCTAGTCTCTTAAGACCATGGATCAGTTAGGAGAGCTAGTGCTAGTCTCAAAAAAACAGGCTTCTGCTCCAGCAATGGGACAGTTCTTCCTCTTATGAGTCTGCTTTTACACAAAAATCATGATTTGTGGACTGGGTGTTATTTTTCTCTCTTCTTACTTTGCAGTGGGCAGAAGTGGACCCCTGTTTTTCTCAGACTTGAGTGTAAAAAGGCCATTAATTTCCCTAAAGACTGTAGCTCAGTAGTACAAGCAGGAAACCTTATTTTCAAAGGCTTCATCCCTAGTATTGACTGCCTGCAAGCACCACTCAAAATCAGTGTTCTTTCTTGTCATCTATATCATAAAAAAGGCACTACAGAGAAAATTGTAACTGCTCTCTGCAGGTGTGGAAATAATGAAACTGGGAACTACCCTTCCTAAAAGGGACATTTTCTCCTATAGATTCAGCTCCTATGACATTTGTCAAAGGGCAGTATGTGATAATGACATTTCCTGTGGAAACTCCAAAGTCAGAGCAACTACAGAACAAAGAATTTAAGTGCACTTCATGTCAGACTTTGCTGGTGAATTTGTTTTGTTGGGGTATTTTTCCATGTGAGCTCAGCAGAATACATGATGTTTTGTTTGACTGACATTCAGACCAAATCAGCAAACATTACATGATGCCTTCACAAGAGGAGGGAAATCATGGAGTTTCTAGTATGTATGTTTGTGGCTAGTGGTGTTATTTTCAGACAGAAGGGGAAGTCTGCATTCATGAAACACTACTTTGCCTCTCTCCAGTCACCTAATTTTTGCCTCATTCCAGGTGGAAAATTACCTTTTCAAATAGCTCTTGCTGATGACTTTCATGAAAATCTCCCAAAAGAGAGGAGGGGGGAAGTTACTTGCAGCACAGCCAGGGAGGAATGCATTTGGTTAATATTTGTAGGCACTGGTGTATTTTGAAAATATTCTAGATGTGCAGGTCTCAGTCTCCTGAAGACTTGATAGACAGAAGAAAAAACTGAATTTTAGCTTTCAGCCATTCTGAAAGCTGAAACTGGAGATGGCAGGAAGGCAAAGAAGAAAGGAGAGAGCAGGGAAAATGAATAAAGTTGTGTAAGAAAACCAGTGGGGCGATGAGCTGAGAACTCAGCACTAACACTGAGCCAGAGGCTCCTCAACCAAGAGAGAATTCTGCATGCCAGCCAGTAAGATGCTTCTCCAAAAGCCTGTTTACATCAAGCAAGCCCATCCATTTTTCATCAGCTGCTGCAGGCACCTATTTGTCAGGAATGATTTAGCTATTCTGGAAGTCATGCTGATGCATGGGTCTAAGATTGGAACAATTGACATGCCAGGATGTGCCAGAATATGAAACTCTACAGCTGATGCTGATTTAATGTTGTATTTTCCGTGGTGATCAGAAAAAAAAATAAAAGAAATGCCAGGATGCACAAAACTGACAGCCAGAGGAGATTGTTCAACTCCTTTGTGGGATGACTATTCCCAAAGGAGTAGGGAGGCAGGCTGGACAAATGGATGGTAAGGTCTCACTTGGAACTGCAGCGCATCTTACATCAGCTCCCTGGGGAGAGAGGCTGCCAGGGGAGTGACCTCTCTGAATCATTTCATGGCTCACTGACTCAGAGCCTAGGAGAAAGATGTAGCTCCTTGCCTATCTCTGCAGATTTGCGTTAGTCGTGGCTCCCCAGCTCACCAATTTCTCAATTATCAAGGAAAGGTTCTGTGTGTACATCTGTGCATGGTGTCTGTGTATCCATTTATGTGTATATAGACCCATATGTGTGTATATGGATATGCATCTATATTCCCATCTTTATTTACACTTCTAGGATAGAGACTGTTGCCTACTATGAATAGTAATATTTTTAATATAGTATTTTTAATACAGTGTTTTCCACAAGGTTCTTCGAAAGCCTCTGTGGCTTTTAATCCTCTTCCAGAAAACAAATGAATGTTTTGAGAAGGTTTTAATAAACCTGGTTCTACTGTGTCAAGTAGAGTCTAGTAGCAGTGGTGTCTGGGCCTGGCTCAGGGGGTAGAAAGAGGATTTGAGGCTCCAGCACTGTTTAGTTGGTAACTTTGACTGCAATTGTGAGAGGGTCCAGGGAATTTGGAACTCCTGATTCTTAGCTTTTTCCAGGACCGTCTTCATCCACAATTTTATTAGGATGAACCAGGCAGCCACCCAGCCCTGGGACCAAGGCCGGAGGCTGCCTGAATAGCTTTATGGAAAAAGTGCATCTCTCCTTCCCGCCCAGCCCAACTTGTGCTGGCTGATCCCCATTTCCCACAGCTGCTCCTCCCCTGGGAAGGGTGGTGGCATAGCTGCGATCCCTGTAGTGAGGGAAGCACTAATCTGCTGGATTCAGTCCTGGGCTTCCCAGGAATGAGCAGCTTACGGAGACCAGAGCCCTGACAGGGCAAGCTAAACTTCCTCTTATCTTAACACTACTTTTAGCAGGTCACTCACTTCTTTGAGAGAAAACTTCAGACCTTGCCACTTCCCAGGATAAAAGTGCATTCCTGTGTCCTTATTCAGTGGGACCACAAAGGTTTTCTGGCTCCTGAGGACAAAGGCCAGAGATCTGATGCTTGCCACAGCTGAGGAATGCACATCCCCACTGACATCTCTGCCTGACCATTCACCAGCATTTGCAGGCATTTGAAAATTATTGGGCTTTCAGAGAGACATCAAGTCTCACAAGACAGAATTTATCCTTTTCACTCCTGCATAAGAGAATTTCTTCCTGGTGTTGAAAAAAGCTGCTGTCTGTGGGCAGCTAAATCATAGTTGGCTTGATTCTGATGTGGGGGCTGTGATTTCATGGATCATAGAACTCCTTTCAACCTAAGGGCATTGGTGTGCCTAGTTCTGGGAAACATCTCACCCTGAACATGGGTTCATAATCAGAACATATATGTAGTACTTACCAGCTGAGGGAGGGAGTCCTTTGGAAATCACAGGAATGCCCCTACAAAGAAAGGGAAAATGCCTTATAACTTTGGTACACCCAGTTGAGAAACCAACAATTTCTTTATGGTAAGACAATTTTTTTTTTTTTAATTCAGCTGGATAGATTGCTTTTTGACTATTACAGTTCGACAGTTTTTCAAGGTGACATGTATAATATATTTTATCTAAGCACATATGCAAAATCCTAAAATTTAGAGTTCATATCCAGTCTAATTTACCTTGAGAATTAAAACCTTCTAAATTCACACTAAGATATCACTGCTACTGAAGGACAGGTTTGCAAGGAAAATGCGTTCAAATGCAGCACAAGTCTTTATGCATCACCAATCTTCAATACTGACATGAAATCTGCCTGCCACTTAACTCTTATTTTAATTAATTATTTTATCCTACAGATGTTGAGGAAGGTTGCCAAAAGCTTTGTTAATCACTGAAATGTGAGGGGCTAACCTTATCAATCTATTCCTGTGTTCAAAAGAGATATCATATGCCTGAAGTAATGATGTGATATAGAGTCCATTTCCTTGGATTGAAATATGGTATGTAACCATGGAAGCAGATCAATAAAAGCATAATGATTTTGAAGAAAATGTCTTTTAAACAAAACAGATTATTGCTTTTCTAATAAATCAAATTTTAGCTAAAACTTTTCTAGTTTCAATCAAAACCCTCACAACAATTCCTATCCTTCCCTTCATCCCAAACCCAATTTTTATGTGAAAGAAAATGTCTTCAGAGATTGTTGATAATAAAAACTTCTTTGGAGATAATTTTAATAATGAAAAAATCACAACAATTGCAGAAAAAGTAGTAAGGAATTTCCTTTCTGCATCAATACCCAGAGTAGTGATGTTGGTAGTAAACAGAAAGCAATCAGCTTAAAGTACAGCTTGAATTTAAACAGTTATTGACCTGAATTTGCAAACTAGACACCATACTTTTCCGCTACAAATTTATGATTTACGTACAAATGCAATGCAATTTTTGGTAATTTAAATACCAAAGTGAAAAGTCTTGTCAATAGTTTACAAGACAATACTTAACTGTAAATGAGGGGATTTTTTCCCATTTAAAAAGAATATGAAATATAAAAGTGTTGATAAAGTCCAACTGAACTTTTTGGTCTGAGCTTCAAGACCAGATTAAGATATTATTTTCCTATTGCATTTCCATATCAGTCTGGGAGTAAAGGTAAATGATAGGCTAAAGATAGTGTCTGTGATGAAACATATTGCCCCTATAAAACACCCAGGTAGCCTCCTGCATCTCTTGTTCTGCCTTTTAATGTTGGCTGGAGCATTTCAGCTGTGTTGCACTGTGCCCTAAAGAGTTTACAAATACGTAAATTACTTCTATTGCCTTTTGCAACAAGCTGTGGCTCATCAAAATTCTGATTTTATAACTTGATTGGCAGAGGAAGAGACAGGACTTTGAAAGTCATCTCTCCCTTTCTGGTGAGCTATCACTAGCAAGAATGAGCCAGAGGCCTCCTTTATCTGCTCCGTAGTCTATCAGGAAAATCTGGGCCTGCCTCAGGCAGCCTGATCTTTTGTGAAGATGAGCATATTTCTGTTGACTCTGTTTTCTTCTGTCCATTACTGTAATGGAAACTATCAGGTTAACATGGACATTGCAAAAAAAAAAAAAAACCACCCCAAAACAAAACAAAACAAAAAAACCAAGAAAATATGGGTGGTTTTTAGGCTGACAGATATTTATTGATCCAGAGGACAATGGACATTTTTGAAAATGTTTGTGTTATATGCCTCAATTTTCTGAAAACACTGAAATAGAGGTTACATCCCCACTAAAGAATTTAACAGGTACCAGGAAGTCTATATCATATTTAACTTCTATTTTAATCCATCAATACTTTTATACCTCTGTAAAATACTATGTCAACAAGGTCCACAATTTAGTTATGTCTTACTGAGAATTGTTTTTCTCTTCTGAGTTTTATATGCTCTGACACCCAATAATAATACTCTGTGTCCTTTGCTCCTAGACTGCGGAAAGCAGCAACTCATCATCTCTTTTTCTCTCTCTTTACATAATATGTGAATTTTGAGAATTGACTGTATACTCATGATCCCTGTCATCTGTCTTGGAAGTCAAGAATTTTCAGTCTCTTTCCTGTCTCCTTGCACAGCTGTCATTCCAACTTTCCTGGTTAAGCTGTCATTCTGTTCCATGCCCTTCTCAAGGGGCCCCTTTTTGGCATAGAATGAGAAGAGCTCCTCTCAAGAGTCAGGATGATGATGCACCATAGCTGCACACAGTAGCTTAATAGGGGTTTCTGTTTAGTTTAGGGAAATGTCCACACAGACTCCACAATGTTTTTTGCTGAATTACGAACAATTTTCACTTCAGCAAATCTGTCTTGTTTCTCCTGTCATGACCCCCTTATAAGCTCTTTGATTCCCCCTACTAGGAATTACCTCCTGCTGGTTTTGCCACCTTAATTGTTCTTTCTGTACTCTGACCCAGGTCTATGGAATACTGGGAAAGTTAAAAAAAGTCACGAACTGTCTATCATGGAACAAGAAAGGAGGGGCTTTGTTAGACTGACAGAAATGAGGTGGTGGATGTGATGAGCTGCACAGGCTTAAGGCACTCAGATTTGCAATAGCCAAGATAATTTGTTAGGAGCTTCCTGCTGGGCCAGTCACCAAATAATAGAGCTAGAATTAGTGTCCCCAGCTACATTAGTTTCTGTTGCTTTCACTGGATGTTTTATCATTGTCTTACTCAGTATCAGGACATACTTGATAGTTGCTTGTGCTCTGCTCCAGTTTTAGCTGCCTTATTTTTGTCAGTCCTAGTTTTCCATTGTCAGCAAACTTTGCCCCTATATTATTCACTCAGTTTTCCAGATCACTTGTTAAACAATAAAAGTCCCAGTATAGATTCTTATGAGAATCCCATGGTAACTTCTGCACTCTCCTTCAAAAATTAGAATAATATTTATTCACTTGAATCTTCTCTTAATTAATACAAGAGAATTTAATAATTTGTAGCGGTCTGAAGAGCTTAATTTAAGCCACCAGGGATATGACCTTCAGGGTGTTTCCTGTAGTCATAATGAAGAAAGGATGTGTACTAGATAGGCTCAATGGATTGTGGACTTGATAATCTTTATGAGTCCTTTCTAACTTGAGTTATTCTATGATTCCTGTTGTAACTCAGATAAAGAATTAATGTCCAAACAATAATATCTTTGTTATTAAGAGTCTATCACCTAAATAGGAGTTCGAGATGAATGAAAGAGGCATCACCAGTTCTCTTGTAGAAATGGAAATAAAGGGAGTGATTTAAACTAATTCATCTAAGACACAACTGATAGGTCAAGTCTAATTTCTGTGTTTACATGCCCTAAAAGTATATTCTCAGCTAGTTCAGGTGTAGCTGTCTCCATTACCAACACCTACACTTTAGGCAGTAGCAAAAACTGTGCATCTCAGGGTGGGGAGTTTTACAGACTCTTCCTGCAAATTTTCCTGGTGAGATTCAAATTTCTGGGCACCTTCTTTTTGGCTGATTTCTGGAGAAATTATGAGGACCTTTTTTTTAAGACCACCTTTCAAGATTTGCCTAGAAGTAATGAACCATGGGCTGAAAGTTTTTTTAGAGAAGACCTATGGGAGATGTCAAAGAGAGGTGAGCATTACTGCTTCTTGGGTACTAATACTTTGGGATATCAAACTTGGCTATATTGCAGGACAAAATGTTATAATCTATGTATAAAATCTGAAGAATATTCAATGGTGAAATACAGCAAGAGGTGTAGAACTCCCACCAAATCTCCAGGTCTTCAATACTGACAATTGTCAAAATTCCAAATTTTATTTAATTTTTATTTAAAAAAAAAAAACTGGAAATACAGAGAGAAGACTAATCATAAAGTCTGTGTGCAATTTTAGGCAGTGACATTTATTTGTCTATTTCTCCAGACTTTTTTGACTCTTTTTGCCTTTCAGTATTATTTCAGAAATACAACAGAAACATCACTTCCAAAGAGAGGAAGTGTAATTAATGTACACAGATTTTCTAGTCCAAGTATTACTTCACTCTAATTCCATATGTAGATTTTAAATACTTACATAGAGATGGATGATCAGATTAGACATACATTAGGCTAATAATTAGTAATAATGACTTCAGTGTAGCAATGAACACTTTAGCCACCCTCTGAGAGACAATTTTGAGGATTAAATTCTGAATTTGCTTTAGAAAAGGAGTTTTCGTGTTCCCTCTCCCCTCTTCCACCATTGCCCTCCAGCTTAGAACCAATGGGCATGAAATGATGTTCCTGTCTGAGATGAAACCAGAGCAGCTTCATCCTTGAAGCTACTCAGTAGTAAACATTTAAGATTTAGGCTATGTTTACCTTGAGAACTAGAAGTAGTTAACACAATTTAAAGACTTGAAATGGAAACCAAAATTAAATGTACTGCTTAAAGGATTAGACAATCATCTTCCTGTACAAACAGCATAAACAAGGAAATCGTATTAGCTGTTAATGTAATTAGTTGAACCCAACAGTCCGTGGATAAAACCTTTCTATGCACTTCTAAAAATAAAATTTAAAAAAAAAAGTGGACAATTTGCATTAATTTCTAATGAGGCAAAATTCATTGAACAGATTAAATGAAATTCTTCCTGTTACCTAATCCTCATAACTGCTACCCAGAAGTGATGGAAGCTTTACCTGCCTCCACACTGAGAAAAAGTAGCAAAGAAAGAAAAACAGAATTCATAACCACACCATGACCTCAATTTTTTTCCTCTTTTGCTAAGCTAATATCTAGAATTGAATTACTTTATTTCTCATTCACAACAGCACAACCTTGGGAACGTTTCAAGCTAGATAAACACCCCAGGGATCTGATCCAAAGGCCATTGAAGTCAAAGAGAATTTCCAAATATTTCAATGAGTTTGCATGAGAAACACATTTCATGATATTTCCTTACTTGTAAGACAGCATCACTCATTAATTTTTACCAGATTTATTTGAAGAGGATGATAGAGATTTTGAAGAGGATGATGTAGATTATGAAATTATAAGCAGACAGATGCAAAATGTGATTTTTAAGTAACTATAGAATAATTAGTCTAATTCATAAATTGGATTTCTTCTTCCATATAAAATTCTAATATTTTTGACTCATGCTTGATCCAAATGGGTAGAAATGACAAAGCATGGAACTTCTTTCCTGGAACAAAATTTTTTTAAGCATAATTCCATTTAAAAATATGTAGGTTTTTTTGAAGTGGGTCCAAAACTAAATTTACTTAGTTATAAATCTGTAGTGTGTGGGGTAATCTCAGCAGCAGCAATTGTTCATGAGAAGGTAACATGGCAGTAAATCTGTTGCATGAAGGAGAATGTGGAAAGCATTTATGTATAATACTGTTTCCATTAATTTGGGCATATTTACCCCAAATAAAAAATTGTTTTGTTTCCATTTGCCTTTCCTGCCCAAGGGGAAAATGAAAAATAGTTGTAACTAATAACATTCCCCAAAATTAAATAACAATTTTGCAGAATCCAGCATTCATAATGAAAAAGTGGTTCTTATAACAGGTCTAACAAAGTCTGTTTTTCTTGGAGCTTTATATTTGATGGTATTAACTGGATTTCCTCCTACCTCCTCTACAACCCCACATCCTCCCCGAGCCAGTATCTTTGTCCCGTTTAAGACTATTTGAATGCCCTTGCTTTCCCTACTTGCTATGAAAAGCCTACCTGTACAAAACAGATTTGTAGGGAAGTTTAAGGCCCCCACAATTTTCCCTTGAGCGTATTCCTGACCTGCACCCTGCAGGAGGGCCGAGTGTAGGAGTCCTGTATCTCATCAAATTAAGGTGAAGCTGGCCAGCTGAACGAAACTTAGGTAGGAACAGCAGAAACAGGCACTGTCATATAATCTTATTAATTCCATAACCCTTATCAGGTTTAGGCAAGTGACATAGATTTGGGGTAAAAAATTCCTAATCCAACAAGACAGGATTATCCGCTGTTATCCACTGCCTTGCAGAATGTGCAGATTACTCATCATGATATACCAAAGTGAAGAGCAGCACTGTAAATCAAAATAATGCTGAAACAAATATCAGTGTCTGAGACAGGGTTCCTTCCTCAGCAAAATGGGCTGCAAACTGCAGGAGCTCCAAATGCAGAGAGACTGATGGTTATTTTGTTTAACTAGACAGTTGTTGAGCTACCACTGCCTAATGCATTGCATTCCTAAGGCGCTTGGAATAGGAGTGAGACAAGGGTCTCTCTTGTTTTATAAGGGTTGCAGTTGTTTATTGTGTACAGGTGCAAACACCATATTTCAGGGAGCCAACAGTAGCCCAGTGGTGTGTGAGCATTTATGCAAGAGAAGAAGAAAAGTGATGGAAGTGCATTTTGCTTTTACAACTCAGTCCTGTATATTTGACTGTGGACAGTCAGTATGACATGAACAAATCTTCCAGTGTCTTATTTACCTTCATGACCTACAGTGGGCTTGAATAAGCCTAAGGTGTCTTCTGCATCACTACAAAAACAGAAAAACAGAAAAAAATGAAGTTACTCTTACAGTGGTGAAGTAGTGCCAGGGGCTGCTGTTAGGTCTTGAGGTGAGAGGGGACATAGGTGGTGGTGACTTAATGCCAACGACCCCAATCTGTCCACCCGAGCTTCCTGCGCCTCCCAGACTGTGAGAACGCCCACGGTGGCAGTGGAGGAAGGTGGGCTTGCCTCAGCAGAAAGGGGCATGTGTGAGCAGGGGAATCAGGGGCCAGAAACCAGGCCAGGAACATCCAGCCACCCCTGGTACCTGTCTCCCTGTCTAGACAGGGAGTCTGTGGCCACTGACTGGCAGAGCTGTGACCAGGGGATTGCTTGGCACGGCAACAGCTACACTGCCATCCCTCCGTCTGGAGACTGATGTCGCTGCCCTGCCCCATCCCTCCTACTTGGGATCTGTAAAACTCAGTGACATGAGCCCATAAACAGGACTGAAAGCACAGGAGAGCACCTGCCATTCCCAGGTGTGCTGTCTGGCAGGGCTTTGGCCTGAGTCGGTCAGATAACAGCCAGCAACTTGCTGAGTTGGTATGCAGAGCTCAGATCCTCCCTCAACACTGACAATGTGTAGCACTTCTCCCCTTCCTAACAATTCAATTCAGCCCATAAGATGGAGCTCTAAAGAGGCTTGACACTACTGCATGGAGGTGAGTGTCTCTTATTTTTTTAACCCTGTTGAATTGCCTAAACTTGATCTTAAAACTACCATGATAAGGAGCCTCTCGTTGTGACTCATTGCAGATTGTGAGGCACTCCCCAGACAGATTACAGAGCAATCCATACAGTGCAGCCTGGAGCACTGGCTCTTGCCAAGCAGAGTGGGGTAAAGCATTCTGTGTGTCCTGGTTGCAATCCCATGGCTCCTCATAGCCTCATTTTTAGCATGGTTGGAGACAGCTGCTTTTTCTTCCAATGAAAATCAGCCTCATCAAGTAAAGAACTATTAAACAAGTTTCCATTCCAATGAGTAATGACTAATTAAAAGCATTGCAACAAAGATATAACTCTAAATGCTGAACTTGGCATCGAAGTAAATTTTATGCTCTGTGGCAACTATTGTATGAGGGAAGTAATTGTACATCTGAAGGAAATAAACACATATTTTAGAAGGGCAGGAAGCTTCCCCAGCTGAAATGGCACTGGCTTTCAATTATCATCGCAAATTGGATTCCAACAGAGGGGAAAAAAAATGAATAGACATCAAATGGAGTCCTTTGGTATAGAATTGTGTTAAATCGCAAAAGATACAGCAGCTGTCATTTGTGATGGACACTTATAACTATTTGCAAAGATGTAGCTCTGAGAAAAAACAGAAAGTAGCATGCATAAGTACTCTTCTGTGTGTGGTGCACAAAATGTTAAACCTGAGCAATTACAACAAATTTTCCATATTTAGTTCTTTGAGGTCTTTTCCTACCTTTCTGCAAAAACACGTAATAGGTTAAATCAGCTTTTAACAACAATGAAATTCTGTCACTGCATACCACTAAAGAAAGATGTTTGGTCTGATAGGTAGCAGAACCTCCTGTGTGACCTCCCTTCATGAAGCAAAGTAACAAATTCTATCTGGCATTTTCTCCTCTCTCCCACCCAACTGAACCATAGTGCTGCCAACTTAATAAATATATCTCATTGAAGAAACACTCAATTTAATTTAAAATTTTCAAGTGATGGAGTGTCTGCTTTGTTCCATGGTAAATTGTGCAAATGATTAGTTATCATGCCTGTTTAAAAAATCAAGGTCTGTTATGAGAGTGTCTTAGATTAGTCTCGCTTTGACTGCCAGTTTCCAACTTTTGTTCTGCCTTTTCCAGGGTGTCTTAGAATTCTCTCAGGCATACAAAATATCATCTCTGTAATGTGGCCCAGTTTCTTGGGTACTTAATGTGTGACCTAGCACTCAAATGCACCAAAACCAGACAAACATTTAAGGAGGTTTAAAGGAGGTCTAGCAGTTCAGATCAGTCTGAAAGAGCAGACCCCTTTGGAAATAAACTTAGGATTTTATTAAGGGAAAAAAAAATCCTATTACATTATTCTTGAACTAACAACTGTTTGTTTCCCAATTGAACTTGTTCTTGTGCCTCTATCTCTGCTATGGGATTTCTCTACTGTTCCAGCTGAGATTATCAATTGTACCAGCTAAGAACATAAATTCTTTTCTCAATTCTTTTAAAATCCTTGAAAGCAAATTTTCAAAGTGTGGAGACTGAAGCAAGTGTGAAGCATTGGGGTTTAGCTCTTCTCTTACTGGGTCTCCCACAGATACAACCTATAACCTTGGATTGATCATATCTGTACAATATCCTTTGTCTCCTCTGGTGTGTGAAGACCATATTTTTTCATTACATCCTGAAGTTGAAATTAAAACATTTCTGTAATTAATTCAGAGCTATATATTAACGAGGCTCATAAGACAATCTAATCAGAGATGCATAAATATTTCAGATTCAAATGAACAAGTAGCTACTATTTTATACACAACATTATGTACAAGCTGTTTAAACTGCAGTCTGTTCATAGTCTTGACAATTCTGATGAAGTTGATGTAACTGTTGGCTACACATGCAGTTTTACTGACAAGTCTTGGAAAGGATACTTTTCTCTTTGCAATGGATTATCTGGGGGAAGCAACTGGAGATCTACTAATTAAAGTAGCTCAGATGCAGCCAGACAGGATGACTGAGGACACCCTTCAGCCCAATGTCCTGACTGAACTAGCCTGAACTAGGCCATGAATTTGGATTTCCCCAATTCTGACTTAAAATTCTCTCCCATATCCAAAAAAACTGCATGCCCAAACTGAAATTAATAACCGTGCACAAAATTTTGGCTTCTGTGACTTCGCACACTCCAGCAGCTAGAAAAATATTTCTAATGGAATTTTCCAACTAGCTGTATCCATAGACACTTCAACTCAGCTTTTGTTCATAGCTTCTGTCTATCTAAGGGGACTTAAAAATTATACAAACCCAGGTTTTTACTCATTTAGAGATAACTAAAGGGGAAAGGAGAAAAATCTACTTCTGAATGTTTTTTTAGCATTATTCACATTTTTTCAAGCTCATACTGTATTGTAAGAGGATTCTTATGCTATCAGAATCAAATAATTCACATCCTTGTTCAGCACAAGTAGTGAAGAGTACTGTCTATAAATCCCTTTGGATTACCACATGGCTTTGAGCTTGCAGTAAATCTTTTCCCCTATCCCATCACCTCCTAATCTGCTAAAAGTCTTCCAAAAGATCAGAACCATTAAGATGTCATTTTATAATGGAGGAATTATAGCCTAATTTAACAAACCTTGTCCTGAGGTCTATAAACTAGGACTCAAAAGTGAGAAAGAAATCCTGTGCTGAATTCAATCACTGCTTGGGATTCTCTGCCATGAGAGCCCATTCACTGGCTGAGTGTCTGCCAGCCTTGCAAACTGACTGATTTTCCCTACTCAGGTTTGAGTTGTTCTGTTCCAATAACTGCTGCTCCTCATCTCATTGCCTTTTATTTTTGTTCCACCAGCGACCCAATATGTGGAATATCCTCCCAAATTTACTATTATATTAAAATAATAATAATGACAATCATGATGATGATAATAATTATGATGATGACAACAACAATAATAATAACACCAACATTAACAGTAACAATAACAATAATTATTCCCCATGCAGATTAAATTTGTACTTTCTCTATCTATTTCAATGTCCAAAACTTTTCCACAAAGGTTTTTAATTCCACAAATGACAGCTAAACTGTCAGCAAGCAGCCTCCCAGCTTGGAAATTCATAAATCTGACCTTTATTCCAGTGCTCTGTCACTTGAGGAAAAGGAGGTACATCAGTTCACCTAAATCTGTGTGTATGACACACAGTGCTGGCTCAGCCCCAGATGCATCTTGTGTGTGCAGCTCTCAGACAATGAACTGGTCTCATATATACTTCTAGACCCCATGATTTTTGTGCAGTCTTTGCCTTGGTTCACCTCTCATTGCTGCTGGAGTTTGTTGGCTGGATGGGAGTGTAATTAGGATGCTGGTAAGGGGGCTAGCAAGCCCCTGGAGAGCTCAGGAAGACAGATGGCTGCAATATTCCTTTCTCATACACTACTTTCATGTACTCTGGCATGTACAGTCTGACAGGTTTCCATGGAAATTATGGAAATTGGACCAGCAATAGCTGCTTATCAAGTCTGATTTTGTGCTATTTACAGGTGCCTTTGTCCAAGGTGGCAAAACAGTAAAGATTGGCCTTTTCTTCTCTCTCACTCCATCCTCCTGCTTGGCATCACCCTCACCCTTTGAGCACCTGAAAGAAATACGTGCATGTGTGAGAGGGCTTTCTGCTTGAGGAAAATCAAACACATTTTCTGGCTTCATGAAGGGTTGGGTCATGGCTATGGTACTGCTCAACAAGGAGAAGGGTGACTCCACCCAGCTGTAGGCATCAGTAGCATGGAGGAGGCAGCTTCAAATGCTTTCTCTTTATGATGGTAGGTTTTTCTCCGAAACATGAAAACTGATTGCTCCTGCTCAAGGCCTGTATGGCTGTAAACTATGGTCAGGGTTGTAGATTATTAGTCCTCTCCCAGCTTTGAGCTGCTGTGTTTGATTAGCTGACCTCCTGTGAGACAACAGCGAATTATTACACAATCCAGCGACATATGGCACAGCAAGGCTCTCCTGTTAATCTCTTCTTTATTTCCTAACCATTAATTCCACTGAATAACTGCTTTATTACAGTATAACGTCTCCTTAAATTTATAATAAAAAGTTATAAGAGCAAAGGCAGAAAATGAAATCACAGCTTCAGCCTAAAATTGGAGGTGACTACATTCCTGCAATCTCCTTTTTCTTCAGGTTTCTCTGGCTTGTTTATGGCCTGAATAAAGCCTTGCAATAGTTGACACCCATTTTAAGGAGGAAACTAAGGAACACTGCTTAAAGAAATAGCTCAGATGCTGAGGACCTTTGAAGTAATTCCTCTCTTTTTTCCTGCTTTTTTTTTTTTTTTTTTTTTTGGTGGTCTTGTGAAATGCCAAAATCTTTCATAGGACTATGGGCTAAATTGGCTTTCAGACCCATGTGTTTCTTTCAGGGATGCTTTCTCTCCACCTCAGCAATGCCAGGGCACTTGTGTCACGGTGACCTGGATTTCCTACAATGTTTTTGCCCTGGATTCTTCTGTCCTGGAGCTCAGGCGACTGATATGTCCAGTATGGGCAGTACAAAGGACGAGGAAAACATCATAGAATTTACTGCACACTCTCACAGCAAGGAATGCAAACCCAAACCACGTTCTGAGCTTGGGAGCCATGGCGTGGTTAGGTGTATGTGAATGAGCAGTGAGGGGTGGAAAGAGGGGTATGATGTGTAATTCTGTCCTCACACACAGGACAGACGGCTAAAGCCGCAGGAAGGTGGAGCAGAGCTAGAGCTCTGCTGTTTCTCTGGTCCAAGGTATAATAAACTGACTTTCCATAATATCTAGATGAGGTTCAGCTTTGGTATGAGCCTAAACTAGAGGAGTTCGTTCAGTTATTACTGAGAGTGATCTTACTTATCCTGTGACAAGTGGTCACCTCACTGTTTCACTGGAAAATCTTTGAAATTCTGTGCAAAACTTTTTGTTTTCTTCTTGCTCAACAGAGGACAGAAGCAGTGCAGCATGTGATGTCAAATGACCTCCAGGGTCCTCTAACAAAACCAGAATCATAAGAGATTATGTTAATGCTGAACTCTCTGTTCAGGTATGTCGGAAGTGGATGGCAAAGACAATGTTCCTCTCATGGCACCTCACCAGGTCACAGTGCTTGGCTTCTGGGCTCTTTCTCATAGAAGCAAACCAGTGCTACCTCAGAAATCTGAATTCTGATTGTGAGGAAATCTGACATAATGTGACAGAGATAAGTAACCCAAGAGAACTGGATTCTTCCATCTCAACCATGTTGCTGGGACATTTCTCTAGATGTTTCTTCTTCTTTTTCTGACTTTTGAGTTTCCTGATTGGTGGAATTTTTGAGTCAAAAAACATTTGAGGCATGAAAAAATTACCTTCTGACAGCATTTTCCTCCCCTTTTAGTAGCAGTGACTATAAACAGGAATGAAAGCAAAGCTAATCATTCCTGTGAAGAGTTTTCAAATGAGGATATTACATGGCAGGAGCACCAGCAGGCTGTGCATGAAGAAATATTCAACAGCCAGATCTGGAACCAGGTCTTCAGGGGACAGAGCTCCTCGTGTGCTTTATCACAGAACTGAGGGTGGGAGAGTGAGTTTGGCAAAGAGAGGAGCTCAGGAGTTCATGGTGTTCATGACTCAGGGTTCTCTCTAATCAACACTTCTTTCAACATAAGTTTTCCGTGTCCTGGACCACTGGAGCTTGATCCAGGGAAACTAAGACCAGGAGTTTTTGCAGAGTACAACAGCCACTGACTAAGCCCCCGTGACCTGCCTGCTTGCTTTCCTCTGCCTCACCTAAGGTCCAAAGAGAGCAGAAAAAATAAGAGCAATTTTTGCCAGCAAAAAGAGAGCAGAAGGATTGAGCCACTCCTAAAACTATCAGTTCTCCATGTGCAAAGTAATAGTTTATAATTAGAACTGCCACCATTTTTCTCAGTGTGCAGTGAGAATTCAAGGGAGGCAATATTCACATCACAGCTTACTGACAACCTTTAAATAAATGCATCTAAAAAATAAAGACAAGAGCTTATAATACTCTTCTTAGCAGTGTGAAGAGTAGAGTCTGATCCTGTTTTCACAGCAGGAATTGTTTCAGGGTTCTGTTTAATTATTGTCAGGAGCTGCGGGTTGCTCTCGCAGAGAATTAGCAAAAGAAATGTCACAGCTGAGGAGTCACATTGAGAGTTCGATTAGACTCCTTCCACCACTCTAGTCTTGAAAAAGTACATTTGCCATAATGGACAAAGAATGTCCTAGAACAGATCAGATGTCTAGAGGTAAGAAAATCAGATTTACTTTTCCTAGTGAAACATTTGTAGATCTCAAGTTTCCATTTTACTAGTATTTGAGAAATAAAGAGTATTAGCCCTTTGCTGTTCCCTAGCTCTAATGAGGAATTCAGTGTTGTATTGGGTTTGTACGACAAGGTTTTGGTGGTGGGGAAAGTTGCAATCATGTGAATACCACACTGCAAACCAGTCAGAGGAGAAGCTGCATTTTGTGGTAGATACAGTTCAGGTGGTAAAATCTCCCTTTTGGAAAGAATTTGATTTGATACAGGACTGTGAATCTTATGGAGCCTTGGGGTATTCTGGATTGCCTTTTCTTGATTGGAAACTGTACTTAATGTGTCAGTACAGTTCAGCTAATCAAAATATTACCCTCTGAGAAGTTTGAAAATACATTAATTTTGTTTAGTAGATTAAGTTTAAAAAAATAAGCAAACAATTTTCTGTAGGAAATTGCTTACTTATACAACTTCTTCCATCAAAATTTATTGTGTCTCAAATTTTCCAGCAGGTTCCATTGCTCAAGCTCATGATTTAAACTTTTACCTAAGCCTTGTTCAGCAGCTGTAAGGTTGCAAATCAACTGCAGGCTCTTCTTGGGGAAGGTCACATTACTAGTTTTGGTCTGACACTTCTTATTTAGGGAACTTATTTTGAACTAATCCTTAATAAATCAGTGTAACTCCAGCTGGGATTCTGCTAATGAATTCAAGGGTACCACATGAGCTTGATCCTGCTGTCACACATGATACTTCTTGCTTTAAATTCTTTGCAGAAATTTGTTTTCACTTGTTTCTCTTTTGCAGAAACAATAGCATCATGTAAGAGTCTTGACCAGAATAACTCAGTGCATTTGTCCTAAATCCTTGGTCCCCTGGTAGTATTACAGATGAAAGCAACGTGTCCACAGAGCATGAAGGCGTTTGCTGGGATCCTCCCTCTTATCTCTTCTTGCTTGTATTTGAAGTCTGGAGTACTCTTGTCCCAGATGCCAGGGATCTAAGCATCTGGGTTAATAACATTGCAATGCCTCTGCTGAGTAAAAATGCATTCCTCATTGTTAAGGGACTGTTCCTTGTGGATCAAGATTTGATCATGGGGATGGACTGAATGTCCTCTCTGAGTCCTGTGAATTGAGATTTTTTTGATAGTTCTAATCTACTTTCAGTTTCCTTTCAACTTCATATTTCTATTTTTTTTTCTTTCCTACTTTGCTTCTTTCATTTCTTGATATTATTCCATATAAACTATATTAATTATAACAGAAATGTAAATTCCCTGTGTGGTAAATACACTAAAATAATTGTTATGAAACCCATTCCTGAACTCCCTCAAAGGTTAACAGACAGAAACGAGGCCGTCCCTGTGTGCCTTGTTCCTCCATAAGGCTCTTGTTTAAGAAAGAAAAAAAACACCCTGTAGGGATATCTGTAGCTCTATCTGGGGAGTACTGGTGTTTAACTTCTAGACACAAATGTTTAGATGAAATTAATCCCCACTGATCCTAACCTGATCCTTTACACTGTCTCTGTAGTTAATGGCAGAGACAAAGGAAGGGAATAAATGTCAAATTACTTTGGTTTGAGTCCTAGAAGAGGAAGAATTGCCTTCTGCATGTAATTCCCTCTTTTCATTGCTTGTAGAACCCCAGGTCTCTGGTTCAGACTAGGTATTCCCAGTTTTGATGGCTGAAGAGAAATACAAAATCACACAACAAGCCAGTTACAGTGCTTGTAACTGAACCAAAAAATGTAACTTTTAAATGGTTTTAGCTACCAGACCATGACTTACATGGTCTTACACCTTTTTTCAGCTATGCTGCCTAAGGACAGGGGCCACTTCATGATTGAGGTTGAAAAATGGTCACTGAGGGCTTTGAGAAAAGAAATAAATCCTCTGGCTAAAAAACTGAGACTGACAACTGCATTTAAAGGCCCCTCATCCCTTTGTGGGACTGGATGTCAGGCTTTCCAGCCAGGCAGAGCAGCAGAGTGAGAAGTGCTGATAATATCCCTGTTACCCCGTGGTGAATGGGAGCACAGAGAGCAGCTTCCCCCCAGAGCCCTGCAGGTTTCAGTGGTGTAGAGCTGAAAATACTTTTTCTTCAGGGATTAATGGTTCCCTTACTTTTTAATGCTGGTGAACCCAGTTATTTCAACTCTGTTTCTGCTACTTAACTTATTGTTCTCCAAAGTATTATTCATTCATTGCTTTCTACAGACCTATAATGCAGTCTCAGAAAACATTTCAGAGGATAGGGATTTGATTAGGGTGATGCATTTAAAATGTCAGAGGTCTCTCCAACTCATCTAGAAGAAATGGATAGAGTTGACAGATGTGCTCAGTGATATAATGGGAATAGCATTATTCTTACATTATAAACTACTTCTGTTTATTCTATCTCTCCCCTTCTCCCTTTCTTTCCTCTCTCCTGGAATAAACACGAGCACAAGACAGGGAAATAAATAAGGAAATAGGCTTGACCTGGGTAACCTAACTTGGTTTTTTATTATTATTTTTTGTTATTTACATAATCTTGTCTCCAACTATTCCTCTGGGAGGACCACAGAAATGTCTACATTTCCTGGAATATTTGTTGTTCTGCATAAGTGAAATTCTAAATTTTTCATGAGATACTACTAGTTTTTCTTACTGTTCCTCTGAATAGACAAGATCTGGAGAGAAAATGAAGTATCAGGTCAGAAAAATTGGTATAGTCCTAGAAAAGGATGAAGCCTGGAACTTCTGCTGAGAGTATTTGAGGTGATTGGAATCTCAAAGCTGAAAAACAATTGTTGTGAAATTTTTATTGTCAAGGCAAAGGGAGGTTTCTGCAGCAAGAAAAGCTCTAAAGAGTTTCAGTTTTTATTTTCTCATTTGATTTTTCAAGGGAAATCCAGAGCCCATCTGATGGTTTTGAAACTTCCAGTATAACAATCTAATCTGTAGGAGCAAAGCTGTGCATATATTTAGACTCCTAATTCCCTCTGATTTTTAAATACCTCGATACCACCAGGGACCTGGGCTTAATAGCCTAGCACTAATTCTCTTAGTATTTTATTAGGCTCATTTGTCTTTCATGCACCTGCCAGTGGCTCTAGGCTTCCTGCAATTCCTTGGCAAGGTTACATCTGGGCTTGGGAACCATGTTACTGTCTGCAGCCTGCAGGAAGGACAGTCAGAGGGGGCCAGGGACCTTGTGGTGGCTGAGACTTCCACCTTCTCTGTGCTGACCGATATCACAATGTGTCACTGCTAACTTTTTACAAGAGAACACGGGAGCAGCAGGTTTGTCTTTATACCTCCTTTTCCTCCCCACACAAGGGAGCCCTGCCCAGCAACAGAACCTTTTCATGTCATCTTGTGTCCTTTAGACAGCTCAGAGGAAGGAAACTTCACATGGGTCCCAATAAAAGTGGGAGTTGAGCAAATGTTGATTCATTTCCAACTTTTCATTGCTGCTGGATTTGCCAGACAATATTTAATGCTCAGAATTCCCCATAACCCTGTGGCCTGCTTTTCTGAGCTATTTCTCTGCTACCATGGGAAATAAACTTTAATTATGGCTGGTTTCAGTAAATTTAACACATCAACTCTTCACTTGGAATGCTGACCACAGTAAACCAACATTGTGAGAGGTGGGTACAATCCTACCCAGACATAAAGTATTTTGCAGCTACATTAAACAGTTCTACAGGTGAGTATTAGGAAAAGCTATCGTAAGGCAATGGATTTGTGTTCCAGACTCATAGCAGGGAGCTTCAGCCCCTAGCAAGGGGCTTGGTAAGGATAGACTCTAAAAATTAAACACAGCAAGTGTTTTAGAAAAGGACATTTTAGACTACCAGGTAAGCAATAAGCTGTTATGCAGTCCTTATTCTGGATGAGAGTTTCTCACCTGTTACCATGGACTAGCCTGGATAAAAGCCTAATGTGCTGCAGCTGCAGACTGGTTGTAGTTTGTTTGATAATCAAACAGATATAGTCCTTCCTTCATCTTGCTCAGGAGGAGCTCCTAATTGCAAAACTGTGTTGTTAACCTTACCCAGGCTCTTTCCTAATCCTTTCTTCTTGGTTTTTAAACAACAAGAATGTAAAAGATTTAGTTCTCAGATTTTCATAAGAAGCCTGTTTCAGTATATCACAGTGGCTCTTGATTTACAGATAATGTTTTTTACCAGAGCTGCACTAAAACACTTGAGCACCATTTATTCCTCTCTACCTGTTTCTCTCTCCTTTTATTAACTTGGCTACAAGCACCTCTTTTGGAAGGCTTCTATAAAAACTAGGAAAAGGGGCACTTTTTTCTAATTTGTTTTGGTGGTCTCTGACTGAGCCCCTCTCATACTCCTGGTCCCTGTGAGACTGAGCCTTCCTCTAGCTACTCTGCTATATTTGATTTTGGGAGTTTGGTGGACTTCGTTGGGATGTTTTTTCAGGTGAAGACTTCAATTGCTTTATCTGCACATGACATTTGGGTGTGACAAGAAAGACATGATGTCCTTTCCCATTTCTTGGATCTCTTTAAGGCTTCCCTTCTGGAAAAGCATCCTCTTTATTTGTGTTGTGATTATAAATCTGAACTGGATTCTTCTTAGGTTTAATGTTTTCAATACTGTGTTTTTTAAAACAATGAGTGATAAGATTTCAAAGGCAGCACTCAGCCAAAGTGAATTCCCTCTCTGGAGAGCAAGGTGATGGTAGTTACCTTTTATTCAACTAATACAATACCAAGACTCAGAAAAACCTATGCAAACTCTCAATGTAACCTTTAAGTAAGCTTTACCTGTTTTTTGTCCTTGCTTTGACCATTTTTTCAGGCTATACTGTACTGGTAACTGAGACTTTCTGTTTTGTGATGAGACAGTCTTTTTCTTCTCAAGAGTATTTTCCTTCTCAGGACTTGCTTAACTTAGCATAAATTTTAGATAAATATAAGCATTCTAGGAGCCTAAATAGTGGTGTTACTGTTACCAAAATCATGTCGTGGTACAAACAAAGTCTGTGGGTAGAGGGAAGTAGCTAGAAGACTAGCTGGTATATTTGAAAAAAGAGACAAACTTTTGGGTGCACCAGCAGTTCTTTAGGCCTTATAGAAATTCAGGTATTGATTACGATGAAGTGTTTTCTAGTTCTTGTCCTGTACTCCTAGCACTGGTTGTTTATGTTGGCTTGCCTTTGGGGCAGGTGCTTTCTGCTGGTGCTCCATCTCAGGAACTGCTCAGCACCGTGGTGTCAACAAAGCTCAGTCTAGAGAGGCAGGGGATCTAAGAGCAGAAGCTTGGACTTTATGTTCCACATATTTGTGTTTTCAAAGCTTATCCTTTCCCTGGATGAAAATCCATTACTGGTTGTTCTGCAAATTGCTTTAATTTGTAGGGGTTTCTATAGTTTGTTCAGTGGGGAGTGTTACCTGATATTTTAAAAATTGAAGGAGACTTTTAAACACAAAGTCAAGCTGCCAGGTTGGTCCTGAGAAATTTGCAAGGCTGGTCAGAGAGAACATTTACATTTCTCTATTCCACCAGAACATACAACACTCCATTAGGTAACTGCAGCCCTGGGGCTTTCATTCTGCCCCCTCTGTACATTAAGTGCATTTCAAGTGTGTGTGTTTCCCTCTACCAGAGCACATAAAATTGAGCAACAGTGTGTAACATGCAATAAATGTCTAGCAGCCACTTCTGAAGTAGCTGCTGGCCAATTTAATAGATATTTAACAGGCAGGGAATGGGAGAATAGTACTAGTTTTGTATTTTAAAGGCAAATTTAGCTTTTATTATTGGTCTCTCATGTGAGAGCATTGTAATTATTTCTGTAGCTTGATCTTTGGGGAGATTTGCTTTACACAGTGTTTGCTAATGGAAAACAAACATAAAATGCAGCAGGTTGAGGTGACATAGTGACAAATGGAGGATATTTCCCTTGGGAAGTTTCTACTCCCTCTTTTGTCAAGAAACTCCTGGTCAGGTTGCCCTGCAGCTGACTTTGGAAAAAGAGAACGTCTTCTTTTGATAGCATCCAGACCTTCATCCAACAGGGCTTAGGAACAGAGATCCCTCAGAGTTTAATGACCATATGTTTGTAGCTGTTTATCAATGGTGTTTAAATCTGATTTCATCTCCAGAGCTGAGATAAAAAGACAGCTAGATTGATTACTGTGGTCAAAAGTTTACCGTGGAGGGTGTTAGAAGGTTATCATGGTCTGGTACTGGTGCAGTCTCTGTGGATGATGAGTGGGTTCTCCAAAGTCCTTTAACTGTAAGGAGTGAAAAAAAGCTTAAAACTTTTTTTTTTTTCCCCTCCATACTGGAGTAAGCCTTATACAACACAGATAAAGAAAAGGATGGAATACTTTAGAGCAGCAAAAACCAGTTTATGGTGGAATCCACTGTTGAAATGAGCCTTCTTCTTGATTTTGCTCTAGTGTTTATTAGACAGCCTGCATTCATGCAAGTCACCAGACACTAAAGTTAAGTGTGACAAAAATATGCCATGAATGCTAGATGGAAATCATAAATGGAAGACTAATTAATATTATTTCTGTTACAAATCTCCCTAAAAGTGGTGGTCTTTGATCAACATCCCCCTGTACTTTAAAATTGAGCCAGATTTGTTTTTTGGCCCCCATGCAGACACCACATACCACAGCAGGCAACCTGCCCATTTCCATTGACTGCAAAAAGTGGGCCACTTATTTGTGGTTTTTTTCTCAGCTACAAAAAGGAAACAAAACTTACTCCACTTGAAATCCTCCTTCCCCCCTGCACCTCACAAAAAGAGTCAGATTGCTTTGAAAAAAATATATTGTTCGTCCAGCTATAGTAGAAACGCAAATGGAAATGAAGCAACTGTCAGTTTTCCAGTGGAGCAAAAAGCAAAATTCACAGAACCCACACCAAAATGGATAAATGCGTTAGTTTGATTACATATTTTCACTGGGATAAAAGACGATACTAGTGTAACAGGAATGAAAATAATTTCATTCTGGTTCAAATAGATAATACAAAAAATGCAGCTGAGAATGCTAGAAAATATTTCCATTGGGTGTGTTTAAAGGAAAAAAAAAGGACTTTTATCATGCATATTTTTATTAAATGTGTCTGTTTTCTATGATTTTACATTTAAAATCTATGTGTTCAAGAGCTCTAGCATTTATTTACATGTGGTTGCCTGGATACCTTTGCCAGCCTCTTAATTAGGAGCAATTCAGTGTCCCAGCTGTCCCAGCCCTGGGACAAGTGGTGCCCTCTCAGCTGGAGGGACAGTAAACGCTGGAGTGTCACTCCTCTGGCCAGAGTGAAAGGGGCCCAAAATCCCTGGTTGTGAGAGCTGAGAGCTGACTGGAGCTGCTGCAGTTTGTAGAAAGCTCCTGGACTGCAGGAGATTGCGACTAAATAAGGGTCCAGAATGCCATGTTCATATGTCTTGAAAAGACCAACAACACAAATGTGAGGAGGCAATAGGCTATTGTTTGCCAGAAATACAGTGCTCATGCCTCTTGGTGTGCTTTGTGATAAATATGTCTCTTTAAAGCTTGTCGACCTCTGTTCACAGCTGCCAAGTGAGGATTTGCTGTTGGAGACCTCTGCCAAACAACATTTGGAAAAAGGAATATAAAATCTCCTGGACTTGAAGAATACTGGTGTTTGGATTTCTTCAGGCACTCTGAGGCCAGCAAACTTAATGTACCGTCTCTTACAGCTATAAAGCTGGATAGATTTATTCAGCTTCCTAAATGGCCCTATAGGTAGGAGGAAGATCCTAATGATGTATGACAAGAGTTTCATTACAAAATAATTTCATCTGCTTCATGTGTGTTAAAGCACCTTATAGCTGCTTTGGAAACTTGAAAATGGGTTTTAAGCGGGTTTTAAATTAAAAGAGATGGGGGATGTGTTATCTAAATAGTAGAGCTTCTTTAAAACCCTAATCCCAAATGTCCTAATTTTTTCTTCACTTGATGGAATCCCTTATACTAGGAGAGGAGAAAGCATTTGCATTAAATACTAATTGGAGTTGTATTTACATGTAGTATGGAAGGCAAGTTTGAGCAGAAACTGTGGGAGAATATCATACTTGGCCGTAATACAATTTCTTCAGAATCTTTCAAAATAGTCCACAGAGGAGGAAAGTGTAGTTGCTACAGCTACTTAACTGAAGGAAAAGGGGAGATGCAGGGGTCTGCCAAGTTTGTGTTGGAGATTAGCAGCAGCGTCAGAAGCAGTACTTGGCTCCTGCTGCAGTAAAATGCCAGCTCCACTGCCTGTTGCACACTCTGCTTCGTGACATTGCCATGTGCCAGGGACAGGGCAGTGAGAATTGTACTGGAGCAGCACAGCAGGAACAAGAGAGCCTCAGCTGAGGAGTGCCACAGTGGGGCACTCTCTTATGCCCCATAAATTGTTGAAAAAGTCTATGGTGACAATCCAGAAAACACCGACTCCTGGCTATGCTGCAACTTCTTGCACAAGCACTTTCGTGAGTCAAAAGAGAATTGAATCCCAGTCTCCTTGGAAATGAAGGTGACTGATGCTGTTGCACAGGTGCTCGAAGAGCAATCCAGGACAGACCTAGGATTATGTTTTCAGTTATAATGAAGCTGGGAAGTAGCTGCATCATCAGTCCCATGATTGCTGGAGTGCTATATTTGCTTAATTAAAAATAGCACTCCACAAGCAGCACTTATCTTCCAGTGAGCTGACACCAAGCTGCTCCCGCAGTCCTAAATAGGTTTGTTGAAAGGGCGGCTCTGATGGCACTGCTCCCTCTGGTGTCTTCCTTGCAGGAGGAGCCATCTCATGGAGAAGACAGTCCCCATGCCCAGAGGCCCTTCTGCAGGACTGAACAAATTGCTCTGAGCCTGTAAACACCACTTTGAGTCTTTGCCAGAAGTGCAGCAAGGGATGGTCTAGTTGTGAAGCACTGGGAGGGAAGGGCTGTCAGATGGAATTTGGTTTTGGTGCCACATCAGGCCAGGGCCATCCTCCCGTGAAGAAAAGTTGTTTAAAAGCATCAGTTTGAGATGACACTTTGGGCAAGAGAGGGATTTACAAAGTGCTGTGAAAAAGTGAAGAGGGCTCACAGCAGCCCTTAATATCTCTGGAATGAGCCATTCCTTTTCTGACCATAAACACGTGCTCATTTTACTGGGCAAGAGTATCAGAAGGCCTTGCATATGGAACTGCAAGGGATACTACTTAAATGTTCAATTTTATTCATTTACTTTCCACATCAGTCTAAAACTTTCATGCTTATGTGCACTTCTGTATGCTGCCATTTCTTTTGATTCATCTTGTATTCATTTATGTTGCTATCACTCAACAATAACATAATTATGTAGGTTGTACTGTTAATACAGTCAGGCTTTCCAGGTATCTTATCAAAATGCTCACTGCTCTAACAATCTGGGAATGAGCCTATTTACACAGCAGTCTAACATAAAATTACATCTTTATAATCCTATTCCTCAAATAGTGTCAGGTTATGCTCTGTTTCTTAATTAAAAAAACCTACATTACACTGTATGGGCAAAGCCAAACCGAAATCAGCTTATCCATAACTCATTTATTTATGTCACAGAGCTCTCTAGGAGGCCTAGTAAATGAAGAGGTTGTCTGTTGCTCTTCTGTTTGTTTTACATGGTTTGGTTTAAATTAAAAATTCTCAAATGCTACCTTAGTTGTCATACCTGTACTTTCAATACTTTTTTCATATATGGACACATATTCCTTGGTAAAAATGGCAAGAACATTGTCTAGGCTTTGGTAATAGAGTCAGGTATATTGAAAAACACTTGAGAGCTGTTTTGATCTTCTCTCTGATACCTCAGAGCAGTTCTGGTCATCAGCAAAGCACACATGGTAGAAAGTTTTCTGATCTCAGGTGAAAAATTCCAAGGAAGTGGCATTAAGTGTAACTCTGAAGATAAGGTTTTCAAACTGCAGATAATTTCTTCTGAAGTGCAAAAAAAAAAAAAAAAAAAAAAACAAACACCCAACCCAATACCCAAAAAACACCTGAATTGGTCCTGGTTTGCACAGGGCATCTGTGTCAGAGCAGACCTCTCGAGAGAAAAGTCATGAGAGGCTGCTGTTACAAGAAAATTCAAAATGGTGCAGCTGTGTCTTGATTTGAGGCTAGGAGAAAAATTCACAGATGAGCTGTAATTTTGCCTGAGACCATTTCTCTCTTGGCTGGTGTAATTGCCAGAATGTCCCTCTTCTCTCTGTAAACAAAAATATTTTTCTTGTCAAATAAACTGAGTACATTTTGAATCAGAAGATTATTTTTCTGAAACATGCTCCATTCAAAAGAAAAAAAATAAAAATAAATGCTCCATATTTGAAAGGTTAAAATCGAAAAGAAATATTTCACTTGGGGTAAAATAAAACCCCTATTTTAAAATTTCTGATTTAAAAAAAAATAATACTATCCTAACATTAAAGCAGTTTTCTCATTCCATTGAGACAGTGAACTGGTTTCACCTTTTACTTCACTATTTATAATGTTGCAGCAATTTCATTTCAGTTATTTTTAAGTTTGCTCTGTATCTTGCAGTGGAGAGAGTTGTCCAGTCATGACAGGAATTTGTAGTGTATTTTCATGAACCTGAAAGTAGTTTCTTTTTTTCTTTTTTTCTTTTTTTACTGAAAATAAAATCATTTCAGCTATTAAGAAAAGGAATTCAACAAATGTGTAGTGAAAACTTCAAAGTTTCATGTATCTGAGCCACCTATATCTAGAAAGAGAAGAGTTTCTGCCAGAGCTCATGCAGGAGCTGAAGTCCCCCAATGTCATTGAAGTAAATCAAATAAAGCCTTGAAAACCTGGCAGGGAAAGTTGGGCATCTTTTCAGACCAAATGAAAGTCTGGCTCAAAAGAGACTCATGGAAATGAATAGTTCATATTCTGAAGGCAACATATATTTACAGAAAATGAAATCTTGGTTAAAACACTTTTTGAATCATGTTGAAGTGTTCATTGTAAACTCAAAAGGTCTTTCTTGATTTACTTGGCTGAATTTCTGAACTTTTTTTCTTCTACTAATGGCAACCCATCAATCATTTGAGTTGAAATCAGGTTTTGCAGAAGGCCGTGGGCATCATTTAAAGTATTTTCAACTTTGCCAGCCTGTCCCCATTTCTTAGGAATCATGAGAATTATTGCCAAAGGATTTTTCCCCCTTAAAAAAAATTTGCAAGTGTTGATTGCATCTTTCTTGTTACACCTCACCCATTTATCACCGATCAACCATTCCACTGCTCAGGGAAAGGACTGCCTGAGAGAGACTCACATCCAATTCTAGCCTCATCTCCTACAAAATTATTTATAGGTCAGAATCTCCCAAATCTTTGCATGTCTTAATATGCCTTTGAAATTAATAGGTAATATTTGCCTAAAGTATGAATTTGATAGCAGACTTGGGTGTGGGTGAACAGTCTGAGTTTACAGCCAGGAGCAGCGTGATATCCTGTGTAAAATCCACTCCCAAGAAATATTGTTGGCAGTAATTGTAGCAGTGGTAGTAATTTGCTGTCAGATACCTTAGGTTTTACTTGAGTGCTTTGCTCACACCTTTGTGTCATTATAAACAAATCTGTGGAAAATTACAATCAGAGCCTTTGTTCACAGGTCAGTCTAACTTCATACTTCTCTTCATGCTACTGTTCCTTCTAGATTTGCTGCAAAACCACAGTTAAAGCCATCACTGTCTGTTTTAATGTAATGTTTATGTTTTGCTTATGATAATGATGTTATCATCCCTTGTTAAAAATAAGAAACAACACAATTAACATTGTCAGACGAGACTCTATGTCTGAAATGACTGATAGCAAATTAGTTTATACAAAAGATTATGAGTGGGGAGTAGCAGTATCTTTCGAGTGGGATGGCTGGTTTATTCAGGTAGTAGTGAAAACAGAACAAAAATAGATGTACCAGGAAGTACTTCAAGTGGTGGCTGACTTAGATTTTTCTGGAGTATATGGACCCAACATTGCTCAGATTTGGTCACCAGTCCCTTTTGGCCAGTCTTGGAGGTTACCTTTTTCCCAGTTTAATTTCTGGTTTAGGAAAGCGATGGCATGGAACTCGGTAATGATATTCCTCAGAAAAGAAAAGCAAAATGATGTCTCATTTAATGAATAGAAAGTAGGAGGCAAAGATATTATGCTGTACTCTCTAGCCATTGCCATTTTCATCTGTTTAAATACCTCCCTCTTCCAGCCCTGGGTCAGCCTCTGGGGGAGTTATCCAATATCCTTTCTCTCTGGTGTCTACAAGCACAAGCAATTTCCAGTGGGTTTTCTCCCATTCTCCAGAGGATACAACAAAGTTATTATGAAATAACTTTGATATCCCCCTGCAAAATGGACACTTGCCAACACTTCTTATTTGTGGGCTCTTTCTGTTATAAAACAGTCTTCTACAGTAGCAGAACAGCACAGGCAGGGGCAATATAAGGTTTATATTCAGTATATTATGCCAAATAATTTCCATTCAGTTCCTGATATATGGCTGTGTTTAAGCATGCTGAATAAAGATTTAATTCCTCTAGTCCTACAGGGACAATAAGTTTCTGCCTTCAGAGGTAGATCTTGTTTATACCTGCTTACTCAAGGTAAATTACAAGCTTTTCATTAACTAGCAAGAACATCCAAAAATTAATTATGTAATCCCACAAATTTTTACCAGGTTTTACTTTTCCAATGAATGGTCTTCCCAGTCAAAATCCACATATGCTGTCCTTTTAAACCACACTGCATATGCAATCTTAAAATGATAACCTGAAATGCTTATTTCCAACTGATGTGTCTTTGAAGAATTTAAATCAGATGGCCTTTGCACCAGTGGAATGAGAAAGTAAGGCAGTCAGCTCAAATACATCTCTTTTTTTTCTGCTTTTTCTTTTGTCAGAATGTGTAGAATTATGATTGCACAGGTAGAATATCAGCCGTATGTGTCGGGGTGATCAGTCACGCAATCAAATGCAGGCTCATTCTTTACCATAAATGCATTAAAAGAAAATCAGTCACATAGATTTGGCTTTCAACAGAGCAGCAGGCTGAGTTCTATTCATAACAAATCAGCTCACGCTTTGGGGAAAGCTACAAATCACTCCCACAGCATTATTCACTGGATTGTCCTTTGCATCCCTCCAAGGAATTCTTATGTATGCTCTCTGCTCTTAGGCTAATAGCGACAGTGGGGGAGGCACAAAGAAGGAGCAACCTCCTTGGAAGGACAGCTTGAGTTCTTTTTTTCGGGGGTGGGTGGGTGTTTTTAATAAGCACGTTTTCATATTTCTTTTCATGGCAGACAAGCATTCTAACTGAATGCATGGTAGATTATTTAGGTTTAATGAATTTCTTATGATTTAGCTGGAAATATCCATTTTCTATCAGTGTGAATCCATTATTAGTATTGCCAAGGCATAGATTGCATTAGTGGTTGTACAAAAAGCTCCTTGCCAAACTCAGAACCAGTTGTACCGAGCTCTAGACCTCAACATACAGAAAATAGGAATAAATATTCAGTAGAAATCTGAAATGGTCAGATCTCAGTCTATGCCTTAGGAGACATAATCAAGAGAATTTCAAAATTCCCCCAAAAGCCATGGTTGCCTAGGAACATATATACTTCACCTTGAACAAACAAAAGGATTATATTAATTTACGTCTTGTAACCAAAGGGGCTAAATTCCCTCTCTTCCTCTGCCTGAAGTCTCAGCAGGGGAGTACAAATGCACACAGGCCAAAAGCAGCCCCACACAGCTTAGGGGAACTGAGGAGGAAGATGAAGATTTTGGTGGCAGCTTTCTGCTGGGCTCCTGCCACCTCAGATATCACTCTAGCAGTATTTATCAGCTACTTCAAAGCTGGCTCCAGCGTGGCAATCCCTAAAAGCACAGCAGGAGGGACCAGGAGGTGGCTCAGCAGGCAGAGGCTCCAGAGGCACGAGCAGGGGGGGCTGCTGGGGAGGCTGTGGGTGCAGTTCTGCAGCACAGCTCCAGAGGTGCCCCTGGGAGCTGGGCAGGACTGGGGCGCGCAGACGTGGTGTGTGTGCTGAGCCTGGCTTCTCACCACACCAGGGCCATCAGTTTTTCAGCCCAGAAGGGTGATATTTTCTTTTGCTTCCACTGCTGAGAAAACTTGAGCTGGCTTTGTGAACCCTGCATTGTCCATTGGAGGGTTGGATGGCAGATTTGGGCACCTCTCCAGGTGGACCTCAAAGTACATCAAGCTTTGAATTGCAGTGGCTCAGAGCTGGACACACCATTTGTACATGCTGTACTGAGCGCTGGTGAGACCACACCTCAAGGGCTGTGTCCAGCTCTGGCCCCTCACTTTAGGAAGGACACTGAGACACTCAAGCGCGTCCGGAGGAGGCACCGAGGCTGGCGAGGGGCTTGGAACACAAACCCAGTGAGGAACGACTGAGGGAGCTGGGGTTGTTTAGCCTGGAGAAAAGGAGACTCAGAGGGAACCTTATCAGTCTCTACAACTTTCTGAAGGGTGGTTGTAGTCAGGTGGGATTGGTCTCTTTCTCCAGGCATTAACTGACAGAATGAGAGGACACAGTCTTAAGCTGTGCCAAGGGAAATATATGTTGGATATTAGGAAAAGGTTTTTCATGGAAAGAGTGATAAAGTATTGGAATGGTCTGCCTGGGAGGGTGGTGGAGTCACCATCCCTGGATGTATTTAAAAAAAGACTGGATGTGGCACTTGGTGCCATGGTTTAGTTGAGGTGTTGGGGCTGGTTTGGACTCAGTGACCTTGGGGGTCTCTTCCAACCCAGTGATTCTGTGTGTGTCCCATTGTTCATTGTTCATTCTGCTGCCGCAGTGAAGAGGGTGATGAAATCTGGTGGAAAGGCAGAGTGGGCAGCATTTCACACTTCTCTCATGACTTGTTTCTGCAGCAACTGCCAGAAGTTGCAAGTCTGAGTTCAAATCTGCATCAGATACTTTACAAAAGATTTTCGGTCAAGTCATCGCATGGAATTTCTCTCACTGCTTTCTTAAACCATAGTCTCCTCCTCTCTGGGGCTTGACCTTGGGGGCAGCATGAAAACTGCTGGCTGAGAAGCCTCCTCTCAGACTACAATCTAAACACCATTCTTGAAGACACCTGCTGTTGGGAGGAAAGGGTTAAAAGCTGAAGATTGGTGAGCAGGGGGTAGATTCCCACACGTGACTTTGTAGTTGGGAATACTGGAGGATATCCATGTGGAAAACCCTATATTATTCCTGCTGTTTATCCTCTGTCCGTTTTGAGAGGTGGAATTTCTGACGGTGCTGATGCTCCCACTTGTGCATCTCTGCTGCCTGGGTATTGTTTCAGGATCGTCCTCTCTGCAAGAGTAAATAAATTTACTCTCTGCATTTCAGCCATGGTTTTGTGGTTGCTCTGGTCACCTTCCTGTGTCTATTCACAACCCAGGGTATTTGAATTCATTGCTGTTTTCTCAATAATCTGTGGAATAGTAAATATCTACTTTATTGAGTGCATTTATCATGAGCCCATCCTTTTCCAAGCAGTTCAAATAACTCCTAAAGTGAAGATCTTGCACTTTAGAATAATGACATGACTCAGTAGATGACATGAGTAAAGCAATAAGCATCTCATGCAAGAGAATCTGTCCCATCAAATACGTGCCATCTGCACAGAGGATGAGGCTTCAACTTTATTTTCTCATTAACTCTCCTTATAGCAGCAATGAATATGAAGCTAGAGCAAAAACATTGTTGACTGGCACAAGGAGTCTATGGGTTCAATTATTCAGCCATGCCCCTTATGAACTTCTGAAACCTGAATCTTATGGAAAACAACTGAAGGATCTGGTAACATTAACATACATATATGATCTTCAAGCATCAAAATGTGGATTTTCTTCCAGATGGTTCCTGACTCACCAGGAAGAAATGATGGTATCAGAAAATCAGGCTACCACTCCAAGACGATACAGTTTTTTTTAAATAGGCGGTCAGTTAAACATCAAACTGCTTCAAAGGTTAATTTGTTGGAACAGCAAATTTAAATGACACGCCTAGATTTGGGAATATCAGAAAGCTTGAATTTCTTTGGTAGAACTGTTTTGTCATTTCCAAACATATCTTTTCTAAATATGCATTTATCAGTTTTGTACAGATGCTTCAGTTTTTATACCCACACACATATGCATGCACACAAATCAGAGAAGAAAGAAAAGCTTATTCCTACATGTTTCAAATATTAGATGATATAAAATGGTGACAGTTCAGAATGTTTCAAGGATTAAAAACTTAGTTTCTGCTTTAACATAGCATTAGATCAGCATCTGGCCCTCCTCTATGGAAGCAATTGATAACTTCCAACAGAAGATCACTTCATTTTCCTCCTAGAATTCACTGACATAAAGACCAGAGGTGTCATTTTTTTTTTTATTGGTAAGGTCATTCCTTCAGATATTTTGAACTAAAAGCCACATGGGATATACCAAACACTAATTTGTTATAGCCCTTCATTTACATAGACAGGTGAAACCCTGCCTGCCTGAGCTTATCCACATTTCCTAGTGAACACTTAAAAATGCCTCATGATACAAAAATACCCAGATAGCAGTGCAGTAGATACACTTGGGTAGATAATTCAGTTAGTATCAGAATTGTTTCCCAATTTAATCTTTTTTGATGATTTCCATGAAACATCTGGGAATCTTTAAATTTCTCTCCTCAGGCATTGAAATTCTATTGATCACCTACTGTTTTAAAAGAACTGATCTAATGTTGTGATTAGTTAAAAATCTTTTAGAGGAAAGAACTGAAACAGCATTCTGGCATCTGTAGGAATTAATACAAACTTGCTTCCCCTGTCTGTGATTCCTAATTGAATTCTGTATGAAGCAGGTTGTAACCTTTCTTCCAGAACTTGATGGAAGTATTTTATATCTTTGTCCTACCTTCAAGATCAAGGCACCCACTTTCTGCCTCATGACTCAATAGTGAATAATAAGGGGAATGAGTTATGAAGCCAGAGTAGCTGGCTTGAGTAATTAATTCTGGTTTTAAACTGCTCCCAATGTAGAAGGGAGCAGGGAGTGAGAGAGGGACCCTGGAGGAAGACAGAGAAAGGAAATGCAAGCAAAACAATGTCTTGCTTTATGAGGGATCAAAATGGGTTTATGTCCATATGATGTAAACATTTAAACTACCTTGTGGAGGACTAATGTATTACTGCTTTGGAAATGAGGTAAGAGAAATATTAAGAGGTCCTGAAGAGTCTGGTGGAGGGAAAAAGCAAAGAGATGATCATACTCACTTCTGATATGAGTGGTAAAAAAATAATGTTCATTGGCAAAAAAAAAAACCCCAGCTGCTTAACCAGTTTGAATTTTTTAGGCTAATAATACTTGTCAATAGGATCTTCTCCTATATATGAAGGTTTTATGAGCAGTGAAGAGTAATCTTTTTAACACTAAAAGTGAAGACCACAAATCCCTCTTCACTGCCAGCCATGATTCATGCATTTAAGTCCTGTTCCAGAAGCATAAACTGACCTCCCAGGACCCTGTCTCTAACACTCTCAAATGCTTCTCAAAATGGTTTCAGCCACTTCAGGCCCATGCTTTTTAAGGCTACAAATAAATAGAACAAAGTGGACCTGTGTGAAATACCTGTCCAACTTCGCCCACACAACAGGTAGGCTTCTTTGGTTTCCATCATATCAACTTATGGCAGTTCCAAAGTTGAATTGGATTTGCCTGATTCCTTCGTTCTTTTGGCCCCATAGTTCCCAAGGCAGAGCACTAGAGATGCATGGCCAGCTTTTTTCCTACCCCTTTCTCCAAAGTTTGTGTGGGTGAGGCTGCTCAAGGTGCAGAACACTTCACTGTTAGTGAAAAGCCTTGGGCCAAGTTTCGCACGAGTGCAACCAAAACAGGGCTGGTTTTGGTGTGGTTTTTTCGGTTTGCTCATTTGAGGGTTTTTGGTTGGTTAGTTGGTTTGGTTTGGGGGTTTTTTTGAGGAGAAGGAACTAAAAGAGTAACATAACAATGGAAATCAAAGCAATACCGAGGGGATTTTTCCAACTGCTTCTCAGAAACACATCAGTCATGTTTCTGATAGCAAAGTGTGCAGCAGGCTGAGGTGCTTACATTTCTTCCAAGCCTCATACATTATAGGTGTTTAAATAAATAATGAAAAAAACAACAAAACCCTAAAAAAAAAAAAAAAAA
>WBMY01002130.1:278218-303166 GCA_013397315.1 Donacobius atricapilla | reverse complement strand
AAAAAAAAAAAAAAAACACCACAAAAAACAACCAAACCCCCACAAAGATCATCACTGAAGTTCATATCTTTCTAAGTACATTCATTATCCTATCAAAAGGAAAATCAGGTCTGATAACATTTAATTGGGGAGGGTTATTACTGAAACAAACAGAAAAGCATTTCTGTTTCAGATGGAACAGAACATTTTGTAAGACACATCACTTTCTTATCCTCTGCTTGTTAAGAAGTTTTATGTGCATTAACAATCTATTGGAATTCTCTGACCTTGTAACCCAGTGGTTAGTATTGCCACATTGTAAGATCTATTCCCTGGCTTAATCCTTCCCCATCACTACCTGGGAATATTACAGACAGGAGCTATCAAATCTGATAACATTTTGTTTATCAGACAAGCTGTTTCTGAGTCCTATTTGAACATCCATGGCCAGGCAAAGGCCTCTCTTAAAACAAAAGAGGAAACTCATTTAGGTGAACTGAAACCCTTTTCATTAAATTACTGTGTCTTCTCCTTTCCTTGTGTCTTTGCAAATTTACATTCCAAATTGTTATCAATAACCATCTTGTATAAATTAGCTTTTGAGGGCTAGACCTTTACTTTTCAAGACCTTTTGTGGGACTAGAAAAGATCCCAGACATCCTTTTTGTCCAGGTAGGCATTGCATGTCTCTTTCCCCTTTCCTTGTGGCTGCAAGTGGTATGGTGCTAAGCAATCTTTCTCTTCATTTCAAGTGAATGTTTTTGATTTTTGAGTCTATTCCACTTTAAGAACAGCGATTTTTTCAAAGCTGAACCTCATAGCCAGGTATTCAGCTTATCATAACTAATTCAATATATTATCTGTAATATTTATCAATTGACAAATGTACATTCAGAAGTAATATTGTAACTATGATTTGAAGCAGATTGAGAAAGATATTATGTACTGACTATGAAAAGAGTTGGGGTTTGTTGTTTCATCATGTTACTATTCTGTTGTCGGTAAACTTTTCAGCGTCAAGTTTTCCATCCTGTTGAATCAGACCCTCCAGGTCTTCAAAATTACTGACAAAAGCTGCTGTCTGCAGTGCATTTCCTATTCAATCCCCACTAATCCTCAAATCTTTTGGGACTTTGTCCTTTTTACCTTCTCTCTCAAAAAATATTGCTGAAGCCAGTAGTTTGATAATTGAGGATTTTCTTTCTTTTCAGAAGAGTATTTTATTTTTTGCCATCATAATGAACTTTTCTGATAAGTGCTGGAAACAAACTTCAGGCAGGTATTGATCAGGAAATTCTTTCAAATGTGCTTCACTGTGAGCTGGATCTTTGGCTGGTACAAATAGAAAGGCTTCCTGCAAAGCTTGCAGAGCTGTAAGAGCTGCAAATCTGGAGCAGAACTAGCTCCTAGTGAATGAAGAATTGTTCTCCACAGTGTGTTCTGCAATGTTTTAGCTGCAACTGTTCTTCAATGTCCATTTTGTGCTAAGATTAGGTTGTTGGATATTTTTTCCTCCAACTTCCCCATTGATCAGACAAAGTGTTGCTTCTAATTAAGTTTGGTATCTACTAGAGATATGTAGCAAGAGGAGCAGTTTGTTATTTCTCCCAATGAGTGCAAATGTATGGGATTTGGAGGCAGACACAAGGAAAGCACAGCTCATAGAGGTATTGATATGCCTCAGAGAAAAGAGAGAAGATTGTGACAGAAATTCTTAACCAGCCTTTATTGGCAAAACCATTTTCTTTTTGTTTTTACCGTTTTTGTGAAAGCTGATGCTTATGTTCTGTCCATGTAACACCATTTTCAGCTCTCAGGGTCCCAGGATTTTAGCAGCAACTTATTCCCCCTTGCTCTCTTTTTAGGATGCTTTGGGTATGTTTGAGGACTTTTTTTTATTTCTATGGTGTTTTTAAAGACCACTTCATTTGCTGTAGTGTGTATTTGCCTGCATGAAGGGCATCTGCTTTACAGCTGAGTGTACATGGAGAGGCTGGGGTTTGTGGGCTTATTTTAAATGATGCGTGGACTTGCTAATTCAGTTTGTTTTCCCCTGTGCTTACTTTCTATATAATTTATCGCTACAGGAGTCAGGTATTATTGTTCCCCTTTGTCTGTTTTCCTCACAGCAGACAGGAGGTAAAATTCCTGCTCAATGGAATTGCTCTTTCAATTGTGCTTTGTTTATTCTAAACCTAAAGGTTTCAGATTAAGGAGGCAAAGGAGCCATGGCATTCTCCTTGCTTTTCCTTGGCCAAGCTACAACCCTAACACAGACCTTCCCCATGCAGGTGCCCTGCCAAGTCTCCTGGCCTCAACCACAAGCAAGGGATGATGAAGACTTGTCTTTTCTATCATGCCATGCTTAGAGATTTCTGCAGGGTAGCAGAGAAGGGTTTCTTTATAGCTTCTTAAGTCTGTGGGGGTCTTTAGGTTTTTCATCTCCATTGAAAACACAAGCGTTTTAACGGAGGCAACTTTTCATGTCATCTGCCCCATTTGCAGTGAACACACTAAACATTTCTTTACTGGGACCATTTGTAAACATCTATGAAAATCATGTATCAAAGAAGACACAGTTTCACAGCTCAAACCAGGTTCCTCAAGGTTTTCAGTAGGATTCCAGAATGATTTTGTTTTGCATAACAGCATTGTAATTCTTTTGTTCCTTGGTCCCATTTATCTAGCAGGGGTATGTGGGAGAGCCTCACAAGTTTCTTATCTCAATTTGTATGTAGTGTCCTGAAATTCTTCATTAAAAGCTGCATTGATCTTCTGGATGTAATTACATCTGTCTTCCTGTAATTATTAATTTCTTAATAGCTTTATGAAGGGCTCCTTATTCCATCTTAAGTGCCATTTGGATGCCCTTTTTCCTCTTACACAGATTGAATCAGTAATAATAAAGCTTACAGAAATTCAGCAAGTGCTCTACAGATATTGCCTGCAGTGATGGTTTCACTCACCTGTGAAATGCAGCCATCTCTGGAATGGAAGCCACTGAATATTTTAGCAAAATCTTTATGAAAGAACAGAATTAAGAAATGTACATAAGTAGCTCATTTTTGTAACAAACTTCTGCATTTAGGAACTTTCTAGATTTTTCTTGTTCCCAACTTTGGAACTTTCACCATAATTCAATAGAAAAACACCTATGGATTGAACAAGAGGGTTCCTTACTTGTCTTCTCTTCTTCAAATTTCTTTTTGAATTTTTGAGTCTTCAGTTTTTTTGGTTGGTTGGTTGGTTGGTTGGTTTTTATCTTCTCAAAATAAATCCTACTGGTTTCCAGTCTGCACGTTGTTGCCCAAGGGGTGAAAGCAGTCAGAGAATCTGTGAAATTTTCTTCCCCTGTGTGGGCACAATATGCTTCCAATCACTCAGAGAGGGTGAAGTTTACTCGCAGAGTGACGTCCCCCTTCACTTACCCTGCTATCAGCTAATTCCAGTAGCCAGCAGGCATAGCCATCGCTGGCAAATACATTGTACTATGATGTGTCCAGCCCCTCAAATCCTTCCCTTGGCCAGCAGTGAGGAGAGGACCCTCACACCCTGCAGCCCAGCTGGCTGCAGAAAGGCCCATGGGTAAATCAAAGTGACTCTGATCCCCTGCCACGATGCTCCCTTGCAGAACCATGTCCTTCAGCACCAGCCGGGCAGTTTGGGTGGGCTGGCACAGGCATTGGGATACCTGGGGGAAGAAAGTAAAGCCTGAAACAGAGAAGGCAGTGGTCAGGTGTGGGTTGCACTGCATACGTGTTGTTTGAGGGAGATAATTATGTTGGGTTTCAGATGGTGGTGCATGGTCCATCTGGCCATGGATGTGCTCACCTTCTTGCTAAGAGCATGCGTTTGCAGGCAGTGAGGGTTTTACAGGTAGCTCAGTCCTTGGTCTCACTGTTAAATCTTATTTGTGGTGGCCTTTCCCAAGATACAGGCTGCTCTCAAAATTCTCTTCAGCTAATTAGCTCTACTCCACTTTTTTCCCATGAAAGGCATGGAAGGCAAGAAGATATCCTTCATATTTTCATACCTTCATACCTTCATACCTTCATACTTTCATACCTTCATACCTCCATACCTTTGTACCTTCATACCTTCATACTTTATTAGAGTCAACAGCACTGAGTTTAATGTCGTAAGTATAGAATCATAGAATGGTTTGCATTGGAAGCAACCTCAAAAATCATCTGGTTCAAACTCCCAGCCATGGAGAGGGACAGCTTCCACTAGACCAGGTTGCACAAAACCCCATCCTACCTGGCTTTGAACATTTCCAGAGATGGGGCATCCCTGTATAGACAGGTACTATCATTTCAAATTGTTTAGGTCACATCATACCACACATTTCAAATTGTTTAGGTCACAAAACACTACCAAACTGCTTGCAGGTGCATAAGTCCCAGCAACATGCCTGAGAAGCTGCACCTCTGCCCCACCCCGAGGTGCGCAGGGTGACAGCCAGGTTGCTGTGTTGAACATGGAACGTGCAGCCCAGCATGAGGCTGGATAACTCCACACTACAAAACCAGCTCTTCTGCCCAAGCTGGCACGGAAAGGCAGCAACTGTGTCTGCCACCCAGCCCACTAAGCTTTGGGAAATGTATCTGATGAGCATATGTATTATGAATACCAGTTTTAGTGCTTTCAACCAGTTCAAAAATTAGGCAACAAAGAATTCTTTGAATTTTTCTTTCTTCTTCTTACTGCAGTAATTATACCATGTTACACACAAAGGAAAAGCGTAAATACTCTTTTAAAGTTCTTGACCTGCCTTGGGACAAATAGATTTCCTTTTGCATCCCTACAGCCTTTAAACAAACAGAACTATTGCCTTGCCTTTGTTTGAGTTCCCCTGCTGACATCAGTTAGGTTTTCATCTGGCTCTGCTTTAATTTCCAGTGAGATTCTTTCTCTTTAAACTGCAGGGAGTGCAAAACCCCAGTCACTTACTGATCCATGGTACAGTGCAAGGACAGGATTTTCTGCCATTCCGATAGCTCCTGCTCAAGACACTGGGGTTATGGTTGGTTCTAAGGATCCCCCGCCTGTTTTGTTTGGGGTTTTATCCCAGGCAGATGCTTTCTTCTTTGTCCAGGCTCTAAATACCTAGAAAAGCAGTGCAAATCAGCACCAGCTCCAGGGAAGTAGCACACAGTGAGCCTGAAGTAAGGCACCCTGAAGCCTTGTTTCATGAAGCCATATTACCTTGAGCACATAGCTGCTCTTCAGCATCCAAGGGCACACAGGAAGAGCTTCTGACTCAGGCAAAGAGCTTCTTGTCCTAATAGCTATGCCCAGCTGCCTTCTGCCTTACTGACACTCTTACTGATGGTCTTTTTGGCACGGATTCAGGTAGGAGCACAGTCATACTGGTGTTTCTTGGTGCTAAGGTGTCCAGGAGGACTGGCAGCAATTTTGAACTTGTCCTTGAAATGATATTCCATTCCACCCTATTGACCATCTCTTAGCTCACTGAAATTTACTTTTGCTTTTCTTTTTCTTAGCTCTTCTAATAAATTTGGGGGTATTTTAGGTGTTTTTTGGGGGAGTAGAGGTGTTGTTATTGTTTATTTATTTTAATTGCAAGACTATTAAAAAATTGCCATAAGTAATATGAGGCTGTTGTTGAATACTGAATTTTTGGATGCTTTTAAAATGTTTTTAATCAGGGAATGCACATAATATTTTTAGTATTTTTAATAGGGGTTCAGGTGCTTTTAATGGCTAGGACTTACACTTGGGTTAACATTAAAAAAACCAGATATTGTTCTACTTTTCATCACATACATCAACATAGTTCCATAAAAGATGGATGCTTTCTTTTGTTTAGATGTAGTGCAAGGCACTGTTTTCAATGTGCATTTAGATAAGGAGTCTGTCCCTGTGTGTTTGAAGACAAAAATGAGTAAATACCACTGGCTTTTTGAGTTCTGGTCCTGTTTCTGCTGTTGACCCATGGGGGGCACCTGTAAGCCATCCTCACGCACACCACACCTCTGCCTAATCTTCCAGAGGGGAGGACTGAGCAGCACTGTTACAAACATGTCAGGAAGTAGGTGGTTTTGGGGGAATGACATTTACTTTTCTTCTAATCAAAACTAAAACCAGAAAACCCTGGGGACAAAGGGGGAAAATTGTGTTATGCTTGGATGGTTTCAAAAATGCAAAGAAAAAAATCACAGGTTATTTCAGCATTCAATGTTACATTCAAAATTTGCAGAATATATGCCTAGAATTCAGTTTGAAATGAAAAATCAAAGAAGCTTTGTCACACATTTCCATTACATATTACGAAACCTTCCCCAGTGAAATCTCAGCTGAACAGGGCATGAGGTAATTCTGAGCAGATATAAATTCTATTTCTACAAAACTACATTTTGCCATCCCTACTTTATTTCATCTATGGTTTCTTGAGCAGAACCAATCTAATCACAACACTTAGATTGACAGGATCTACAAGTATTTTCATAGTAATAATAATAATCATAATAATGATAACTAAAAGGACTGCATCAAGTGTCTCTGCTTGTTTAGCCATACAATTCTTGTGTTATGTTTTAATCCTTTTGCTGCTGTCTCAGTTCTTAACAATGCTAGAAGGCATCATCTGAAACGAAATATTTCTCAGTCCTAAAATCAACTTCATATAATGAAAGTAACCCTGGAGAGAGCCACTGAGGTAATTCAGTGTTTCATCACAAAACTTTTTGTATTTACTCCCAATATTATTTAGCTTTATTGTGTTCTTGTCATTGCAGTTATATGCTTCGCATACTTTCATTGGAATATAATCCTCTTCTATGTGGATTTGTACAAGCCAGCTTTTGCTAATGCTATTTATTTTTCAATTGTTTAATCAAAGAGCAGAGTCATCAACCTGGAATAGGTGATCTCATCAGGAAATGAAAACTTTCAGCTTTTAGAACAAATTTGATTTTATTTTTATTCAATTCTTTCCCTTTTCTTCATGCCAAACACATAATATAATGAATTATGCACACAGATGATGAACTGGTACAAAATCACCTTTCTTCTGTGTAACAGATAGTTTTACTTTGTACATACAGTGGTCTGTCTTCCTGTTGATGTATCCTTGGATAGAGAAGAAATTTATGACAGTCCTGCTGAAAAGGCTAATGGGAGTCACAAGCATTTTCCTGCCCTCTGGCAGGTTTCTTGGAACTAAGAATGAAATTGGAAAGTGCCCTGTTGTAATGATGCATTTAGAGTAAATCCCTAAGAATTTTCAGCCATTTCATCTCTGAAACTTTGATTGATTTAAACTACTGCAGAAAAGTGATTCATATAAGGGAATTTTAACATGATTTAAGCAAGTTGAATTGTGGAATTAATTCATTAACAGGACTCATCTCATTTAGTAGTTTAGCATATTAATCAACTCAACATTTTACCTCCATTTTTTTTCCTATCCATTTCCACCATGGTATCAGTGTACTCTTGGAACTCCCCCTTGTCGTCCTGATTTTTTCAGCCTTCTCTTCTGTTTCACAGTTTCGTGTTTTGAGTTCTTTCTCATGCTCTAGTCTGTAAACACCAGCAAATATGTATCATAACTTCAAGGTAGTTTTCATTCTTTGTCTTAGAGCTATGGACAGCTGATGGACAGTTGACTTGACCAATGGGATGGGGAGAGGTGTCAATCTTCTCCCCCAGTTCCTGGCCTTTGTAGAAATACTATATAATGGAGTCAAACTTTTAAATAAAGTAGTTTTTAGTTCATAACTTCTAATCAAAGTGTGTGTGTTTGTGTGTGTGTGTTATAGTCACAGGTCTTATAGTCACAGAAGGATTTTCAGTATAGATAAATTAGAGATTATGAGATGATCTCAGTGAAGTGGTCCCTGCAAGGTTCTTCTCTGAGCATAATTAATATATTCTACAAGGCAACTATGCATATGCTTATTTTAACTTGTTTTGCAGTGGAAGAAGAATTAAGTGTGTGCTTAATCTGAAGCTCATGTTCAATTGCTTTGTTGAATCAGGCTCTGTAATAACATTACAGTCTCTTCTAAATAGTGTTTCTCTGTTCTTATGCTTCTGACTACATTGAGCAATGTACTGTTTAATTACATCAGAGCCAGTGAATATTGGCATTCAGCTCAACCCTAGGTAATGCTTCTGATTTCACTGTCCCCTTATCTAACAGATGTGACATCTTTACACTGGAGTATCTTATCCTCTAAGTAATAAGCCTCTGTTGTAATTAATTATATATGAAAAAGCAAGAGAACACAGCTCAAAAAGGTATTTTGCCAATAAAGCTGCCAAAAGAGCAGAACTGCATTTTTAAATCAACCTGAAATTAGGCTCAGAATTATGCAGCTTCTCACTTACAGAGACACTTGATGGAAAGTGGAATGAAATTCATAAGAGCATAGCTCTTTTGAAGTTTCATTAAAATCAGTGGAAAACGCAGGTGTTAAAGCTGACTTGGAGGCCTGTCTTGAATTTGGACATCCTATTTTTCAGGTGAACATGACTGCTGACCTGTCTTTGTGCAGTGAATGGGAGCCAGATCAGAGAATAACCCCTACGAGCTGCATGAGGCTTTCATTTGAGAGACGTCAGAAAAAATATCACCCTTATCTGATGGTCAGGGAGATGAGTAAGAACTGGTCCATTCCACTAGCAAGGACTTCCTGAGATGGTCCTGAGCTGAGAAAGGCTCAGGCTCAATGCAGAGAAAGACTTCATGAATCCTTCAGAATTAGGAAGGATTTCACGGGATGCTGGTGGAAAGAGTTACTGCCCTAAGGAACAGAGGGATTTGGAGGACAAATAAAGGGAACAAATATCAGTCAAAAGAAGGGACAGGAATAAAAGTAACATAAATTTTTAAGGTTAGTATAGAATTTAGATGCACGAGTATTTTGTTGTGGGCTACATATCTCAGGCTGTGTGCACAACTAAGAGATGGCACAGGAATTCTCTCTCCTATCTGCTATAAAAACCCACAAATGCCTCCTTAATTCAGCTTGCAGATGTATTTGGCAGACTTCTCTAGGGTCATGAAAAGGTCAGTACTACAGCAGTGAGGCCAAAACCCTTGCCAACCTTCAACTCCACCAACTGAACAAGTTCTGAACACAGAGTAAGTGTTATTACTGCCTCATTCCCCTAAACATTTCAGAAAACATTAAAAAATAAAAAAGAGGGGTCTCACAACTGTGCCTTTAAAACTAAACAGAGTAAGGAGTATAATAAATGCAATATGAAAACAGGGTTTGAGCCAGCAGCTTGACTCTAGCCTGAATTTATCTGTTGATGAATGCAAATTGTCACTGTCCCACTGATAAATAAAATCAAGCTTTGATGAAATACACAAATCAATCAATTTGTGTATTTCAGATTTCTTGTATAAACAATGTCAAACAAGATAATGTATCCAGGCCCACTGTGTTCTTTATAAATTCTTTAGCATGTTCCTATTTGGAGTTATAGATTTTATGGGAATTGATGATTCAGAATAGATTCATCATTCATTTCACTACAAAAAAGAGCAGGGGGTAGATATGATAAATTGATAACTACAGGCATCAACATATTTTTAATGCTGTTGATCAATTGCTGCCCTCAGACCTCATCTGCAATGCAGGGTGGTTATGGTAGTTCACAGGCCTTAATAACACAACAGTGTTTAAATAAACAATTGCAGGCTTTTCATACATTTTACTAAGTAGATATAGTATATTTTAAAATGCTACAGTATTCTTAAAAAGCTGACGAAGACTGCATTCAAGCTGAGATAAGACTACACTACCAAATTTACACAATGATAAGTGTCTGACACACTGTTTAGTCTTGCTGCCCCAAATCATATGGTAGTAATTTCTACTTTGAAAAATCTCTCCTGTAAGTTCAGATGTTCATTGCTCAGACTGTGGCTGAGTAAGAAGTTGTTACAGGTACACCACCAGACTTGCTGTTGAACTGTTTTCTGGTTTTTCATCACTTTACTACAATGAAATTCCATTTAATTCCAGAGGAATCCTTCTCTGCCAGTTTCCTGGAGATGTTTTCAGAGATATTCTTTCACATACGTATCTTTATCCTAAAGGCTTACAGTAACAGTCACATGTATATTCACATACATATTCCAAATGACTCTTATAAAAAAGTGCATCCCTTTCTGTTTGGATCACTCCACTTCTTTTTCAGATCTCCCTCAGCTGGATATCTGTTACTAATATTAGGACACAAGGTTCATTGAAGTGAACGGACATTAAAAGCTTTGAATTAGCCCTTTCTCCCTTGAGATAACTTTATCTTACCTGAATTAGGCCATGTATGCTCCAGGCAATGAGAGATGATCTAAGGGTAACAGTGGCACAGGAGATCATAAAGTGTGGTTAGGAAAGTGGGACTAATTAGCCTCCCGCAGAAACAGAACAGAGTATTTCAAAGAAAGCATCATGCAAGGGATCCTGTACTTCTCTGGGATGAGATCTGTACCCCTGAGTAGTGTTGAGCAGTTGGATGGTGTGGATTATTTCTAGCTTTAACATTTGTACATCGCACACCATTGCACATGTCCATGAGGTCTTCAGTGGCCCCTGCTACCAAAAGGGTCTGTTTAACTCTCTGGAGCAAGGCCAGCAAGGTACAGAAAGTACTGAGTGTGCTAGGTCCTGTTTCTGAAGTAGAACTGTTTGGAAGATGTTAGGAAATGGCAAAACTTGTCTTGGGTAAATCATCATCATTATAATTTTTGTTTGTCTCAGTTAACATTTCAGCAGAGAGATTAGAAAGGGCACCAGGACACAAGTATGGCTCAGGTTGTCTCTGATCACCAAAGCTAAAGTTTGTTTTGGAGCAGTATCAGTCCTGCTACATCAGCCATACTCTGTCATGCCCCATTACTAGAGATGGATCTTTTCTGAGGCCCCAGTACTACACTCATTATTGTGGAGTGGGTAGATACAGAGAAAAATATTTACATCTTCAATTGAGTTACCCTCAATTTCAGTGTTGTGAATGTAAGAAAACGTTGCTCACATCAATGACTTCTTAAAGATTGATCTGCAGCCTGTTCCTTCAGAAGAGATGAATGCACGACTTAGAATTAAATGTTTTAAATCTCCTCTGCTATTTGGTTATTACAGAGCATTGTATCATACATCTTGTGTCTGCCTAAATTACCCAGATTTGAAAGGTGAATAGATAGTTTTCCAAGAGGATAAGAATTAAATGCCTCCTTCTTTCCTTCATCACAAAAACAGCCTTTAATTCACAGAATCACAGAATATGCTGAACTGAAGGGTCCCATGAGGATCATTGAGTCCAGCTCCTTCCTCTGCACAGGATACTCCCAAGAATCACACACCATGTGCCTGAGAGCATTGTTCACATTCTTCCTGAGCTCTGGCAGGCTTGGTGCTGTGACCGCTTTCCTGGGGAGCCCATTTCGATGGCCAACCTGCCCCTCGGTGGGAGAACTTCTTCTAATATCCTAAACCTGTCCCGACACAGCTTCAGGCCATTCCCTTGGGTCCTGTCACTGTCACCACAGAGAAGAGATCATCACCTGCTTCATCAGCACCAAAATGGAGACACTGGTAATTATGCAATTGAGGATGTACTATGTGCAACATTTCAGGATTCAGAGCCACTGAGAGTGGAGCAGGTGGTGTCTGAGCACAGACCAGCCCTGAAAATATGAAGTGGTTTTTGATTCAGCTTGTGATTCTACCCTGTGCTGGTCACTTCTTCCCAACTGCATCCACCAGTGTTCTCTATTCCTAAAGATCCCCAACACATTTTCCCAAGTGGTGAGATGTGGTGCAGTAAGAGTAGTACATGAAGAACATGCCTGGGAAGGAGGAAAAAGACAGAGGGAAGAAAATCTTGGGAAGTTTTTTTGAAGAGAGCTTGTGTCATATCCTGCAGTCTGCAGAGACATCTTACTCATTTCCATACTTTCATCTACATAAATTAATTCAGCCTACATCTGGATCCCAGAATTTTAGGAACATATCTAGTATTCTTTGGTGCTAAATCCTTATTTTGTTTTGCTTTTATTTGCAGTGAAATTAAAACTCAGCAAAGTGTAGAAGCAATTCCTTGGACTCCTTAGTTGTGGCATTTGCCTTTTTGGCTGACACAGGAGATTGAAATAGAGATGCTAAGGTTTGTGCTGAGGAATGTCGTGTTCACAGCAAAGAACAGCTAAGGTCCTCTGGGGTTCAGTGTTGTGGAGACAGAATTTGTAATATGTCACTACTGGGCTTCACAGTCATTAGTGTTTGTTTGCACTGATATTATACTGCCCATTTTTTCACCTTGTCAACTGTCTCTCAATTTCAAGCAATTTTCTTTCATCAAAACACAAGAATTGTTCACCCTCTATAAATGCTAGTTAAGTCTGTGATCTATAGAAGCACATATTTCGAGTTTGTTCTTGCTGGTCTCCTTAGTGGCACAACCCATAGAACATCACCAGATAAATCTTGCATAAAAATTCCCACTTGGCCCAGAAGAACACATGTCAAGAATGTTTCACTGTGATATAAAGATCTGAATTGCTGAGGAATCATAGTATTTTCCCCAATATTCAGTTTTTGGTCAAAAGTGATAATACTGAATGTCCTAGGTGCCTCATTTCACTTTGAAAACATTATGGTTCATACAACCTCCTTAACAATACAACGTGTACTGTTAAGCATTGTGTAGTAAGATGAATTGATTTATTCTATCTAATTGATATTAGATATTCCTCATACAATCCATTAAACTTTGAGGGTGATATAGCAGAGAGTGAAATTGGCAGAGGATCACCTAATTGTTATTAAAGGAATTGGTTTTTCAAGAGATTTTTAGACACTATTTGATCTTTTAACTTCTGGGATTAGTTAATAGATGACCAGAAGCATTAACCTGTGGAGCTGATGTTCTCATATCTGTGTCCTGGCTAGGACACAATCATTCATTGGTCAAAGGCATGAAAATTATTCCAACAAATATATGAATGAACAACTCTGAGGCTCTATAATAGATGGTTTTTAAAAAAGGAGGAATAAGATTAGAATATTTCTATGACAAATAACAGGCCATTTCCTTAGTATGCAAAGCATTTATTTTTATGCAAAGCTGTGTTTGTGCAGTTTCTCTGGACAGGAATCCAAAGCAGCTGTGCTTTTCTATTTGAATTCCTCCATAGGTTATAATGAAGCATGCATCCAAACTACTGAACAGCATTTAATGTTCTATTTTAAATCTTGCCATTCTTATCTTGTTCCAAACTGCCCAAGTTTTCTGTCTCATGGATATTAAGTTGACAACGGAGTTAATAAAAAGAAGGAAGGGAGGAAAGATAGAATCTTATTATTCCATAATACAGTCAAGTTCCCATTATTTTCCTCTTGTTAACTGCACACTGGAAACAACTGCCCCCTCACTTTGCACTGGTGTGAAGGGTATAAAAGTAAAAAAGTCTCTCTAGACTGAAGAAGCAATCAAAGAGGTAGAAAATGTCCAGAAACAATATCCTGTGTGGGTAGAAAGGATATGTCCTAGATCCTATTGTGTGTTATTCCAGTTTGCAAAAGGCTGAAGTCAAGTGAAGAACGAAGGGAGTTGCCTCATTGCCAGACTGAAAAGCTGCTGCTATTAATGAAAAGACTCTGTTCTCAGAAAGAGACATTTTCTGGAATCGAGCATGCCATTTTGAAAAAAAGAGTCTGAATGCTTCATATAGAAAGCACTGGTGTAAGGTGGTCTGGCCTTACTAAATCTAAATGTCTGCGTGTGAAAATAGATAAAGTATATGAACTGGTTCTCAACACAAAATCATGCCTCAAAAATAAAGTCAAAATCATCCTCCAGCTCCAGCAGGGCTGAGTGCAGACACAATGCTGATAGAAAAGAGAGCTGGAGGAGTGGCTGTGCAGTATCCACCACCTGTCAGGGAATCTGTCCCCGTCCTGCCCAGCTTGCCTGGCCTGCCTCAGGTCGTCCTAGGACTTCTCAGAGTTCCACTTCCCAACAGCTCCAAACCAGGAATCTGCTGCTCTGTGCTATCCCACTTTTCTTCTCTCACTGTGAATCTGATCTTGTGGGGAACTAGGAAGAATTTTCAGATGTCTGGAAATCATTGCACCGTGCCAGGATAAGGACCTTGGGAGAGGGCAGCTCAGAACTTTCTGATGCAGAGGCACTGGGCTGGTCAGAACACTTCCAAGAGAGGTCTGTCCATCTCTGTTGCACTGCCTGTCTCCAACACTGGCTCTTCTCCACTGACAGCAGAAGATTAGTTCCTGCTGTAGCAGCAGGGTCTGAACTATGAAGGATATAAATTAGCATTTCATCATGCTTACCTGCCATACCTGACCTCATAAAATCTCCATTTCTTTACAACGTTTCTCTTTATTTTAGTGGCACTCTTCCCTTCAGCAGATGCAAGTTTTACCATCACAATATTGCATCTTGTTCCCCGGAGCATTTATAGAGTATGTGTCACAAGTTTAATGGACTGAGACCATAATCATTCTTATCGTATTGAAACGTTGACTGATGGCACTTGGCCATTTTAATTTTTTAATTTTTTTTTTTTTTAACAATGAATTGCAATACATAAAATATTCTAAAACCCACCACAACCTGGTGGGCCAGAATTCTCCTGTCAACTACATCTCAAAATATCAAACGTTGCTGGCATTTTCCTTGAGTTTCTTGCTGGGTGAGAAATGCCTGGGAGGAAACTGGAATGATCTTGTATCAGAAAGGGCTAAGTCTTTGCTGGGATTTGTACTTTTTTCAGGGTTTTAATCTAATTTACTGTATAATCTAATGATTACTTTTCCATGTGAATGCAGGATTTACTTGGATAGTGGGAGAGGAAGATATGTTTTGTACAAATATGAGATCAGACATGGCTGAAAGAGAACATATGGTGTTGATGTGGAAATTTTTGTTATTGTTTCTCCAGAAAATATTTATTTTTAGGTTACAGGTTTAGGCTGGTTGAATTGGTGGTGCCAAGAGATAATGAGCAAAACATTTCAGATAATAAGAGTTAAAAAAAAACCCCAAACAAACAGAACCTGAAAAATCAAAACAATTCAGTCAAACATTTTCAAACAAATAAATACATTTTCAAAAAATGTTTAAAATATATCCTCTGAAAATTGCCAGGAATGTAATTCAAAGACGAGTAAGAAGTGGGTTAAAGATACATCCCCACAAAAGAAAGGACAAAAATCTATTTCTCTAGAGGTAATTGTAGCTGTCATTTTGACTGATATCTTTTTCACACTCTTTTTTTTTTCACTGCATAACATTAAAATAAAAATAATTGGGGATGGAACCCAAATACATAGTTTTTTGTAGGATTTCAGCATCTGATATTTAGAATCAATAATTTACTGTGTTTCCTTGGGAGATGAGTGAATACTGCAGGCTCTACAGTGTGCCTGTGATCATGGCATATACCTTAACAAATGAAGTTAATAACTATGCACTGATATATTGAGATTTTTCCCAAGGAGGCAGCCCCATGCTGTTTTCTATTCTCTGTATGTGTTGCCTGCATGATTGAATGTTGCGTTAGTCCTGAGATTTGTGGGAATGAATTCAAGTATATATGATAAATGCTGCAGGTAATGTATGGCCATGGGCAATACTTTACTGCCTGAAGGATATCTACTAGCTAGTGAAGGGCCTCGTAAGGTGAAGTAGAAACCCAGAGGAAGCCGTCAAAATAATTTAAGAGCATTATGTGCATTCATCCATGTTGTCAGAAAACATTTCTTTTCCCCCCATGCCTGCTGTTAGAGTTCAGGGACACAGTTCATCCTGGCTAACTAGGTGAACCCATCTCCAAGGAGGTGGGCACTGTTTATGAGTAGGAACTCCCATCACACCTCTGAAAAAGCCATTGGCAGTCCCCAGAAGGATGACATACCTGTAATGTGGCAGCACAAAGGAGAAATGGGAACAGGGCAGGAGATGTATCTTCTCACTGAAAATACTGATGTGAAATTAGGAGAAGAAATGTCAGGATTTTTTTATCAGGTGCATAGAAATCTCTGACCTTCCATATTTCCCTGGGGGGCAGTGACTAGGGATGCAGTGGATCACATTCTACAAAACAAGCAGCTTTAATTCTGCTGGGATGGCTCAATGTATATTAACATTAATGAGCTTGAAAAGAAGGGAAAGAAGAGAAGAGAAAAAAGGTCCCCTTGCCCTACGTCTTCCCATCTCAACATGATTTCCTTTTATGGCTTTTTCATTTCAGCATCCTTATTTGTCTGTCTGCAGATGAACCTGAGTCTCTACTAAACAGTATTCCGGGAGGGAGTTGATGACAATATTTTTTATTTCCCATGGTGCTGGTTGCCTCACCAGTCCACAGCTAATGAACAGAAAAGGCTACTTCAGTGTTCACATCTCACAAACTCATGAAATGTTAGCATCTGGGCTGAGTTTTGAGTGTCTTTTAATAATCAAACAAAACAATCCTTTTTCATTTTCCCTTTTGACTAAAACATTCAGACCAGGATTAATTTCTTTCCTTGTCTGATCAAGAAACACCGGTTCTAGTCCTCCTCTAAGTGATCTTCCAAGGTGTCTAAATTCTGTGTGTAAGAGACAGATGCAATAAATCATGGTATTCCACAGAAAATTATGAAAGAGGAATACCCTCACATGGAGTTAGGTATGTGGAGTGTGGTCATTCACAACAAGTCAGCAAAAGATTTTGGCTAGCCTGCTCAACTAATATTTCTCACCTACTGCAGAAATTATTTGCAACTAACTTTTTTCCTTTTATCAAAGAAGACTGTCAAAATGTTTTTGTCCCACCTATCACCTATGACTTCTTTTTTTCATATTTCAGAATTTTATTTGAAAATAAGTTGGTTTTTTCACTGCTGGAACAGCTCTGCAGTCAGCAGAGCAACAATATAACACATCTAATGAACACATCAGTATTTCTAGTTGCTACGGAGGACTTGGAAATCTTTCCAGCTTACCTAACACACTCCTTGAATAAACATGTATCCAATGAAACCAAAAAAGAAGTGCCTTGAAGTTTTATTTGGCCTTCTCCCAGAAAATGCCCTGGCCTTGAGGCCTCTAGGTGAGTTTTTTCCCTCTGAACAGGCTGTTAAGGGAGAACAAGGCTTTCCCTGGGGAAAATAAGATTGTGCCACCATGACGATCATGCTTTAGCTGTCAGGCTGCAGAGGAGCAAACCAGACTTAAACTCACAAAGTGCTGCTGCTTGAGTTTATGAGATGCTTCTGCAGCTGGCCTCAGGCTTGGGAAGCACTTTTTTCAGCTCCTCTTCCTTTCCATGAGTGTGGCACAGGGGGGCATAGTGGTCCTGCAGAATTCTCTTCCCTCTCAGAGTTATCCACACATCCACAGCTGCTCAGTACTCACAAAGAAAGAAAGAGAGGACTGGGTTAATACAACTGCTGGAGGTGTCAAAAGAAACTCATGTGCCTAAATTATTGATAGGTGATTGCAGACATTTGTGTAAAATAGACACACATACATTTCTAAGTTTAATGCCAGCAGTTAAATATTAATGATTCTTTTATTAAAAAAGCTTTTTATCAATTTAGCTCTGGTTGTAGAATCCTGGAGGCAAGAAGGAGGCATAAGAAACCATTTTCTGGGTGATTAGGGATGCTCTATGCACAGGAGAGTAATCCCAGTCTCAAATTTCAGTCCTCAGAATAACGGAAGAGGGACAAATTATTCCTTGGCAGCCATGGCACACTGCCAGAACACCAAGGAAAGAGGACATGGGACCCTTTACAGAGTATCTCCGGTGTTCTGCACACACAGGTTGAAAACAAAGCAAGCTACAAACAGCAGGCATTTCCAGAGAGGATGGAGGATTTACTTCTTGCTGTCCATCTCAATGCTGTTGCTTTTTCTGTAGTTTTGGGCTGGCTCCATTCAGACAATGACTGACCAGGGTCTTTGCCAGTCTAGCAGTAGTCAGGGATCTGCAGCTCCAAACAACTTCCAGCTAACACGAAACTTCTCAAACACTGTGCTAAAGTTTGCAGCAATAGCTCCAGAGGATTTTAGCCAGTAGGGCTTGTTTTTTTTCTAATGCAATTAACACTGCTATCCATTTGTCCCTGGAATGCTTTCCTGCATTGCACTATCCTGCCATGCTGGTGTTTTTACTGCAGTGTCTAGTTAATTAGCACTCGGTCTGTCTTCCTGATACTTTGGTTCCAGTCTCATTACATTATGCAAATCTGCATCTTGCTGAATCTGCCACGTTTTAGGCCACATGCTGAAATAATCAAAACCTCTCTGCATCCCATTGTTGTTGTCCTTCCTATTTCTGGGTTTTATTAATTTCTGTGCATGTGTGTGCGCATGTGTGCTTTCTAATTTAGAAGCAATCGAAACCTTAATTTCAGTTCTTACATAAACAGTAACATTGTCATTCTAAGCAGATGACATGAAATGACCAGGTTTCTTTTTCTAAATGTTTCTGCCTGAACTTCCTATTCTTTGATAAATATTTATCATTTTAATACTGTGTGTCATCTTCCCTCATTCATTGGTGACAGGTTTTTTTTTTTCCAGACAGAAGTATCTGAAATGGGCTGTGGGTCTAATCTTGTGAACTGAAGTAAAAAAAAAACCAAACCAACCAACCAACCAAACAAAAATCAAACCAAAAAAACCCCACTCTCTGCCCCCCATTATTTCAGCATCTAAGAATTAAATATTAAATGGAAAAATAAACTTGAAACTTGCACCTTGACATGTTAAATAGTAATAATAATTTAAAAAATATTTGCAGTCTGGTCTCCCGTGTGCTAGGAATGTTCAGAATACCTGAGAAAATGAGCCTCTCATTCAAGGACCTCTTCAGTCAGAATGCTTATAGACAGAGTGTTGCATACATAACCCCTGAAAGTCTGAAATCTTGAGGAGGGCTTCGTAACTGGAATTGGTTTTTTATCATGAAAAGTTGAAACAAGTTTCTTGGCAGCCTACTGAACTGCAGGAGATCCAATATTCTGTTGATTTTTGGTTGTCAATCACATTCCATTACAAGATTGGTGGGATTAGGATCAGCAGGATAACTGGGACCACAGCAAAACTTACATTTTATAGTGTCACAGTGCTTTGCTTTGTCAGTAATAATGACTGCTCCTAGAAACCCTGAGCAGTGAAAACAAACAGCTTTAAAATACGTCTAATGTGGATAATCACCTGCCCATCACAAATTACTCCAGTGCGTTAGACCTGTTTTCTACAAGCAGATCTCTTAATTAGCTGTCGTTTGACCCTTAGAGTGGAGCAAATGCTGGGTAAGAAGGTCCAGCCTGTTCTGCAGTCCAAGCAGAGTGGTGTTGGAGGGCAGGGAGGCAGGCAATGCAATTCACTTGCACATAGTCCGGAACAAGGACCGCAGCCTTTGGTCTTCTTTACTGCGCCTCTTACCCAACAACATTCTCATTTTCTCTGGACCTTGGCAGTATCAAAGTAGCACTTGTTTCTTTTTTCTTCTGCTTCTGAGCTGCTGCAAGGGAAGCAATATTTTGAAGGAAAAGATTAAAAAAGATTCATTTCCTTATGAAATGATTCTTACTAGAATCTCTCTGAACAAAATGGATCAAGCTGCTAATTATGTCAGCTTACACTCTGAGATTCAGAGATTAAAGAGAAATGGCTACTGTAAGAGGAGACTTTTCATGCACCTCCTGTCCTGGAGGGCACACTAAAGGAGTAAAAGTGAGTGAAATGATATAGAACACACTGCATGTTGGAGATTTGCAGTGATCTTTGGTGATGAAAGCAACAAGAGCAGTGGCAATCAGACAAAAAATTACGATTTGCTAATTCTCTGAACTGGTATGACACTGTTTCCAACTCCTCAGCAGATAGTTCAGACATTTGAATGCAGAATGAATCTATGACAACTCACCATGGGAGATCAGAAATTCATGTCCAAGCAGGAGCTCATATGGGCACTCTGAGTTGGTCACGAGTGTATTAAGACAAGATTTGATGAAAAGTATGTGTAAGAATTTGAGAACCACAAGCTCAGCTGCTTATGTAGTGGTCTAGGAAATCAGAAATGTTTAAGAATAACTAAGAGATATGAGAATCTTATTTATGGTCTCCACCATAGCTCTATCACAGCTGATGTATAAAGTTTCAGAGATAACATAAATAGATAATTTTCTCAACAGAGTAATTTCTCAGAGGGCTGGTTAAAAGTTTTCAAAGAGGACAGTCCTTGCTTTTCTTTTGTATTCATCTTTCATAGAGGAAAGGTTTTTAAAACTTGTACATTATCCTGATTAATTCAAGGAAAACATGAGGAACACCTGGATTCTTATCCTGATATTTTCCTCACTTTAAAAAATAATTTGGTGTGTATCCTTTCACACAGGATTTGATCACCGTTGACCTTTCTGATGCATTAGCAAAATGAGTTAAAACTTGTAAGACATTTGAGATCTCATTTGCAACTCTCCAAGTCTCTGAGGATGTTTAGGCTGAACTGAATATTCTTGACTCCTTTAAAGGCCTCTCTCAGGGATCAGAATTGGAATCCACTTTCAGGCATTGTCACTCTTCTGTTCTCAGTGACCTTCTGCAGATATGAGAGATCTGATTAGATCTGATTTAGAGATCTGATTGCTGATGTTACAGATGACATATGCATTTGCTGCCAGGGTCTGGGCAAGACTCTATCCAGATGAACAGTTTCTCATCATGGGAGATGATGAAGAGGAGGGGAAAAGCAAAGAGACAAATGAACCCTTGGCCAACTTACTTATTGAGTGAAGCTGGGATTCTGGCAGAAGTAGATAATTAGGTAATAATTTATTCACTGATTATCAGCCTTGCCTGCCTAAAACCACAATGCAGCACTTGTATTGGAGCAAGCAGAGTGTAACTTTATAGAATGCTTATGTTGTCAATTACCTGCCTAATAGGCTTGTAATTGAAACAACTATTATCATGCAGTTCCCATAATAAGCAAAAATCACTGTAAAATAATGCTTGAAGCCCCACCAAGTCTGTGGAGAGCATGTCTAAATCATATAATCAACAGCAGCTTACTTTCTGAATCCCAAAAATTGATTTAAAATAATTATGCTTCCCCAAGGAGCTCTTTACACAAGCATCTCTAAAATTCAAGAACTTTTGGATGAGACTCTGGATCTTTTAAAGCCAAATTCCAAGCCTATGAACTCAATGGATGGTTTGCCTTCATGAATGTTTGGACCAGGTCATTAAAAGTCAAAGCATGCCCAGATTTTATGCATTATGTCACATGCTGAACTTCACTGACAACAAAAGCAAAAAACGGATCTGAAGCCAACCTCACCGGCTGCCTTCCCAGTGACAAAGCAGTATTCATCTGCCTCTCACCTGGTCTCACCTGCTCCATAATTTCCCCTCTCAAACTGCCCGGACCAGGGACAGAAACAGACTCAGGTGGCTGATATTTCTTTCACTCCCTGTATTTCTAGTGAAACAGTGGAGGTCAGGATGAGCTGAGAAGTTCAAGGAAGAACATCATCCTTGCACCCTTCCCACAGCATAACTGAGTTGAGAAAGCTATCACAGGCCAGGTAAAACACAGAAGGGGTTAAGATGTAGAGAGATTTAGGTATCTCACTGACTAGAGGACTACAGTTTTAACATAATCCTCACAAATTTGGCCACTAACCAGATTAACACACAGAATTCCTTGAAGGAAATAGTATTGCACACACTTCAGCTTCTTGTGATAAACACTTGAAATGTGCTGCAGATTTCCCTCCTGGCAGACACTGTTCCTGACTGAAGATAAGATTTATCTGCACTTGTGAACCAACTGGAGAATCAGGCATATATTAAAATCATTGCTAATGTTACTAGGGGTATCTTACATTCTGAGAGCAGAGAAAAAGAAAACATGCTTATTCCCCAGGCAGAAATATTGACAAGAAATCCTGGCCTTTCTTTGTTTATTTAAGTCAATTAACTAGCCACTTCTCACACCATATAGCAGCTCAGTTAGCTCAAGAGAAACTTGAGACAGTTTTCCTCATGAAAAACCCAATGAGTTAGACAAACTACTTGAAAGTAATCCTGATGAAACAGCATGACCTCTTTCACTTTCTTCCCTCTATTTTAATACCTTCATTTAAGTGAGGAGATTTGACTTTATAGAATATTCAATGTTGCTCAAAAATAAAAAGACTTCCACCCCCAATTTTTTATGATTAAACAGAATGCCTTATTCTGCCTTGGTCTAATTTGTATAATAAATTAGCCATTTCACTGGGGATTCCTAAATGATAGTTGAACCAAGTTAGCAAGTTCTACTTCTTACTGCAAAGCTAATCCTTAGCTTCAAATACCTTCTGGGTCTATACACTAGACTTTGATTTTCCCTGTTTATCCTAATAAAATCTCCTTCGTGCATTTCCTACCTGTAAAAGGACAACAGTTTTATTTTCTTTATGTAGCATTTAAGTCAGTATTTCTGCTGTCACCACATACCTCCACCAAGGACATTCAGCCGAGTGGGGGCTATTTTCAGGTCAATTACATCCAATTAAATCCTCCATGCCTTCACGTCTCTTCTGTGCTCTTGCAGATCACAGGACCGTGCTCGGACCTCTCAGATGGGCTCTCCTGGAGATGTGGCCTCGAGCCAGCCTTCAGTACACCACACTTCTCTGGCTTCACCTGGCTTCTCAAGTGTATGCCTTCAGAGATACAGTGCACAACAAAGGAAATCAAGACAGAGAGTAAGGCCTTAACAGAGCTAAGAAATGCAATATTGAGGACACTGGAGAGTAGAATCTTCCAGAAAGCAGCCAAGTGCTGGTAAGTGCATGATCAGGTCCTTTTCCCACCTCCTTAGGGGGATGTGGTTTCCTGTCTTTATGGCAGTTCTCCCTCTACGTCGTGCTCCCTGCACCAGAAGTATTCAATGCTGGAAAATCAAGTTCTTCCAAGTTCTATGATCAACACGGAAATTTAGCTCCTGTACCTACCCTCAACTCCCAGATCCTTGCAGCTGGCTCATAAAAGCTTTTCTTCCTCAGATGTGCCACAGAAACCAGGAGAAAAACTCTCTGGGGCTCGCAAAGTAGCCTGCTGTGTGTCTTTGGTGGGGGCAGTTTGCAGAAATACAATTTACAGGTTGGTCATGAGCAGCGCAGATCTTCTCAAAGTATCATGAAAAGCAAATGTTCTGCATAATCTGATACAAACATATTAAATGCTGTCACAGGATGTTTGCTTAAATGCTTGATATTTCAGAGCTTTCCACAGTACATATTTGAACAACCAAAGAATATCAGGACCTTCATCTTGGCTGGGTCTTGCATTATTCCATTATTAATCCTGTTTGTTGTAGCCCATTCTTTAAGTATCTTGTGCCAAGTTCTGATGTGAAAGTGGGAAGTGAAAATAGGACAGATTCTTGAGCTCACCCATTTGTGGCATTTGCCTCTCCCAGGGGAAGAGTGGACTGAACTGTTCCCAAAGGTCCAGCCCATGCAGCTGGGCAGAGACCACTAACCTCTGGCAGATGATCTGGAGCTTTACTCTTCTGAGAGGCAATATTCTGCCCACAGACAAGGAGGAAGTTGCTAAAGCAGCTTGGTTGTGAGAAAACAGTTCCAGAAGGTTTTATCCTGAAGGATGTCGTTGTAGCAGTAGCAATAGGTGTAAATGCAGAGTAGATGCAGATCAGGGATGCTCTGACCTTCCTTGGAAGCCTGTTCCACATCCCAATCCCCCTGGCAGCACGCACTGAGCTCCCAGCTATGCTCCTGTTTGTCCCATGCTGCCCAGGAGAGCTAAGCTGTCTTATTTATCTCATTTAAAATTTCTCCAATTGCTGCAGCACTTGTCTCTGTACACCCCTTTGTCAATATCTCTTCTAGTGCCCTGGAACGAATATAATAGTCCAGGTGCAGCCACAGTTAAACTGTACAGAGGAAATTTATTGGGTTTTTTTTCCTCCATAATGTAATGTCTCTCTGACCGTAGCCTAAGATTGCATCCCCTTCCTTTTTCTTCTCTCACATTGCAAATTCATCTATGATATCTCTATATTGCTAGCCCTCAATCTCTGTCAACAGGATGGCTTCATTTCATCAAATATAGCATTAATTTGTTAGTGTTTATAGCCAAGGGAGTGCTATTGTGTGAGGTTGGACTAGATCATGTAGAGACAATGTAATATCGATGGCAGCCAGACAAAGAGCGAATTGACAATTCAAAAATAGAAAGGAAAGGAGGAACAGAAGGTAAAAATTTAGTGAGTAATAGAGCTTTCATTTCTGTGGTAGACCAAAGATTTAAAAAATTGTTCACAGTTTAATGGAAAAAAAACTTTGAAAAACACAAGCACAAATTCTAAAAAAACAGTAAAATACTCATTTTAAACCTCACTGAGGTTTTTTTTTTTTTTAACTGGAAATTAATAGTTCTGAAATCTTTCCTTTTTGCTTGGCTTATGTTCTTTTACTGTTACATAATAATTTAAAAATCTCTTGTCAAGGGAAAATATTTTTAGCTTTTAAATTGTTTTTTTACATCCTTTGACAAAAAAAAAATCAGTTCAAAGATCAAATTTGTATTTTTTTTTTCAAAATGTCTTCTTTTTAGTAAACAATATTAATCAAATTAATATTAGTAGCTAAGTTCCAGTCCAGTTTTCACTTTCTTCAAAACCAGTTTTGGGAAAACTGACTGTTAAATGATCATCCACTTAAATACAGAATACATAATCAGAGGGAAAGAAACTGAACTGCTGAGTATGCAATGAGCAAGAAGGGAAGAATCAAAGGGAAGGAATACTGCAAAGAGATAAAGTGGGAGATGAAAATAAGTTAAAAGCAGAGGAAGAATTTGAGGATTCACAGGGAGACAAATAGGAATAATATGTTAGACAATGGGAATAATGTAAAACCATGGACTATCAATTCACACCCGGTGGGAAAA